>CABHPQ010167766.1:41118-53419 GCA_902168405.1 Peromyscus aztecus | reverse complement strand
AGGAGAGGAGAGGAGAGGAGAGGAAAGGAAAGAAAAGAAGAGTATATTCTTAATGGTCTCTCCCTACCCCCGCCATGGTTCCAGAGTCAAATCTCACAAACCTGGAGCTTTCCTGGTTAAGAAAATGAGAGTAGAATTTCTGCAAAGTATCCCGTGACTCAGAAGCCATGTCTTGGCCAGAGACAGCACTGCACACTCCACATTCACAGGGTGGAGAGCTCAGAGTTGGAGTTTTGTGTCATTGCTTACATTTGGATGGGAGGGGAGTTGAGCCAAGTGAACTGACAGGACAATTTAGGAACTGGGGGAAAGAAGCCAGGGGTGTCACTAACTACCCTTTCATGGACAGATGTTCCTGATGCTCCCCCAAAACCCATCTCGGACTTTGAGGAACTGAGGACAGAAGGGGGGGGAGAGAGAGAGAGAGAGAGAGAGAGAGAGAGAGACTGTGTCTGTGTCTGTTCATACTAGGTCCAGCTTTTAGCTTTTTATATCTTAGCTTTTTAGGCAATCCTGTCCCTGGAATTTTCAATTTCAAAAGCTTCAAGTTCAAGCACGCTTGGTTGAGCTTTCCAAAGAGCCCAAAGTTCTGGATTGAGGAGTTTCACTGTGAGGCTCTGCTTTTCAGGGAACCACTACCACCTCCCGGGCAGCAGTGGTCTGCCCAGCAGAGCCTCCAAGCACTCCCTGGCTTCCCTCCAAATGTGCAAACTCCCCTCCCACACGCCACCACTGGGCCCAGATCCCAGCACTGGTTCTGCTCTAGAGACACTTGTGACTGAGAGGAAAGAGGCCATGGGGAAAGGAGGCAACTGTCTGCAAACACTGTCCGGTCTTCATGCTCGGAGGTCTGAATAGAGCTGGCGGGACATTGCGAGTGTAGGCAGCGACCCTGGACAAAGAGAGTGGTATAAGCCTGCTATGGTCATCCATTCTGCCTGTCATCCCTCTCCCCTGTGAAAGCCCAGGAGGGAGATTAGCTTCCAAACCTGGCCACCACAGACACAGCTAAACCTCCCTGGCATGGCAGAGGCAGAATCTCCACTGCCCATGCTGCACTTTCGTGGAGAGCAGATGGGAAGACATCAGGTCAAGTTCACTCAGTGGAAATAGCTTAGAGATGCTGGGGACCGCAGTGTGACTGCTGAGCCTACAGGGAAGCCCAAGCAGGGAGCGGAGCCAGGGTGGCTGCCTGCTGCTCCCAGAGGCCTCCTCAGACTTCAGGCACTGCCAGCCAGTCTTGAAGATGGACCTGCCCTGGAGTGCTGAGTGGAACTGCCTGTGGCCACTTCTTGAGAAGCACTTACCCTTATCTTCTAGTTCACTGTCCTTTAACTCCAGTCCCCAGCAGCCAGGTGGCTTGACCACCTCAGCGCCTCCATTTGGATGGCCAGCAGGGTTTTCAACTTGGCACCCCTAACCAAGTGCCCTGCACCCAGTATATCTCCCTGTCACCCAGGCTTCTCTAGGTTTTTTTGTTTTGTTTTGTTTTTTTGAGACAGTTTCTCTGTATAGCTTTGTGCCTTTCCTGGATCTCACTCTGTAGCCCAGGCTGGCCTCAAACTCACAGAGATCATAGAGATGCCTCTACCTCCCGAGTGCTGGGATTAAAAGTGTGCACCACCACCGCCTGGCCCAGGGTTCTATTTGTCCTTACCCAGACACCAAGCTCCTGTGGGTTCTATTTTGGGGGCCTGGAGGGGACCTGGCCCAAGGAGAGGGGTCACAGACTTCAGTAGCCTTGGCAGCCTAATTGGTGGTAAAGAACCAGTGGACTGCCAGGTTCTGCAAAACTAGTTTTCTACAGCAGATGCCAAGTGGGCACTGGGGTTGGTAGAAATGCTGCTTGGAGCCCTGAGATGGAAGTGAGTCAGGAGGCTGGGTTGTATAGGGCCAGCTTCAGGTGAGAGGCAACAAGGAGACCCTGGGGATAGGAGACGTAGGTAAATCAGGGGGAGCCCATGATGGATAGAACACCCTTGGATGTATCATGGGCCTGCCTACCAAGCCAGAATGACTTGCACTTAGGGCACAAGCCTAAGAGGCCACATAATTGCTGGGAGTGAGTGAGGGGCTGCCCCCCCTGTCTCTGGCTGCTGCTGGATCCTCAGAAGAAGGGTCCCTCTCCCATCCACACCCTGCCACACAGGCCTGCAGTCAGTTTGGAACCTCTGATGTTTACTTTGTTCTTTCCCAAGTTCAAAAGGAGCTCACAGCCCTGCACACCAAGCCAGCCTTAATCTCCTGCTTCGCTCCCAGCTGGCCAGTTAAGGCGGCTAAGACTCGGGATTAGGGGCAGCTTTACAGAACAACCCAGGAGCCAAAGCCCTCCTCTCCTGGGATGGCCAGAGACTCCTTTTCATCTTCACGCCTCACATGGCCCTTTTTCTCCCTTAAACAGCTCTCTAGCAGCCAAGAGGCAATGAGCTTGGCCAACAGAAAGACAAAGACGACATTCAGGAACCATTTTTCTCCCCTAGCCAGGAGCATAGAGGGATAGATACCACAGCCCTAGATCCAGCAGGTGTATGGCTGTGTGGCCAGGACTCAGGGGCATCTGCCCTTGCCAGCCTGCCATGCCCAGCCATATCCCTGCCCTAGTGTGGGTGAGCTTGGGCTACTACAATAGGAATAGCAGGAGAGGCCCAAGTGGACAATGGGTCCAGGATTCTTCCAAGGGTCTTAAAGAACAGACAGGGTCCTTGCTTTCCTGGGCTGCTCAACATTGGCCAGGCTCTCCTCCCATAGTGAGTAACAGGCAGAGTAAAGCCATTGCCTGCCACAGTCATGAGAAGTCAGCTGATCCACGTGGGCGGCCCCACAGCAAAAGGCACTAGCTCCCACTCTTACAGACAGGGACACAGGCATTGCCAGAAACAAACCAGCAGGCTAGAGGCTAGGTCCATGCCACTGTCACTAGCTCTACAGCATGGCACTTTGGCTGCATAAAGGAGGGGTCTTGCATGAGGGATCAAAAGCAGAGAGGCCAGAGGCAGGCTGTACCAGTATGTTTATGCTAGGACACTGCATAGATGGACTTGGGGAAAAAGCGATCATGTTCAGAATCCAGCCAGACACTCATTATCACTGATCCCACCATAGGAGGGTAGCCCTGTGATGGCCTGCCTGAAGTCTAGTAGCTCCTGAGCACAGGGTGTGGGTGTCACCCTGAGTACTGTGAAGGGCTTCACATCCCCGCCTACTCCTTCAGAGCTCTGTGGGCCTTTTCCCAACCTAGTGCCATAGGCAGAGCTACTAAGACCCACATACCTTCTAGCTGGAAGTCGTCCTCGTCCTCCTCACCGAGCGCCTCTCTGGAAGTGTCACCCACAAGCTCCTGGGGAAGACAGGGCAATGGTCACAAGACAGTAGGACCCAACAGGAACCCACCTGGCTAGACGAACAGGTGACATTGAGCACAAAGTACCAAGCTGATAGGATGGGCCTAGTCATGGGCTTCTTGACCAAGTGCAAGTGACTTCTCAGTGCACAGCACCCTGGGAAAAACTTCCCAAGATCCACCTAGGACCCACATCTCCTAGAGACCAAGTCCACTCCCCCACTAGAATGCCAGGTGAGATCAGTGTCCCTTACCCCTCCTGTCCAGACGACTTCACAGCCATAGCCTCCGAAGGCACCAGGGAAAGACCTCAGTCTAGATTCTTCCTCCAAACCAAGTGGGGCCTTCTATGCTTTCTTCTCTGGTAAATCCCTATTGCCCTCAAGGCCAAATGTAGCACCAACACATTGGCTAACACCATGGGCCTGTATGTTCTGACGCCAGTGATCCTCACTGGAGCCTCCACATCTTGCCCATGGCTCATTTTCCCACTAGCCTGGTCTAGGCACATGCCTGATCTGTCCTCTCCATGAGCTGATGCTGTTTAGAACCAACATGGCAGGGGTCCTTCCTTAGCAGCCTTGTCAAGCTGCCATCCATTCGGATACTGTCATATTGGCAAAGGGAATTTTGCTGTCCTCCAGGCTAGGGAACGCCTGAGATGTCAAAAGACTGAAGCCCCAACTGTCTGACTCACTCCAGTGGACTAGAGATATAGAAAGACTAGACTGTATCTTGCAAAATGGCTTCTCTATTTATTGGTACTCAGACAGGAATTCTGAAACCTAAGATCATTTAGATAAAGTTAAATAAGACCTTTTAATGTAAGACTTCTCAGGGCCTTCACTATAGTTATCAACATGTGAATCTCTGTTGATACATAGTGCAGTGTGGGGCGCACATCCCAAGGACCCAGTTTGGAAGACACTCCTCTCTCGGAAAAAGAGGAGGTCAGGGAGGGGTATGCCATATTCCCTCTCCTAATGTCACAATGGTTGGTCTGATGATGCTTCTAAATCCCAGCAAATGGTAAGCACTAAAAAGCCCAAACACACCAGCTGCAACCAATGCCTCACTGTGACCACAAAAACCTTTGCCTTGGCAAAATTTTCATAGAATATAAACCATCCAAACGTGGCACTTCAGATGCTTAAAGAATATCCAGGCCGCCCTCGGCCTGGCAGAGCAAAGGATGCTGCACACAGTGGGTGGCTCACTGGTTAAAGCCACAGGGTGGTTTCTAATCTCAACTTTTGTTCTGGAGACAAACAGTCCTTTGTTAGCCTGCAGCCTAGATCATTGTAGGCACTCCTTCTTCAAGGTGGTTGAAACATGACTGTTCCTGCTCTGGTGTCCCATATACTTCAAACCCTGGTGGCTTTCTTCACTCCCCTGCTTGCCAATTATCATAATCACTGAACATTTCCCAGGCTTGTAACCTGGCTGTTTGTGTTAACAGAGCCAGAGTTGACAGGGAATCTGGAGACAGCGACAGGAAAGGTACACACACAGGTGGCATCATCAGATGGCAGGCACACCCCAGCAGCCAATTAAAGCCCAACTTTCATGCCACAAAGACTGCTGCCATCTCTTCAGCCCCGAAAGGCTAGCAGGTAGTGTTTGCGACAGGAGCAGCAGCAGGCTTCAAGGGGACAAAGGCCCTTCACGCTGGGTCCTCTAGGAGAGAGTGGGCTCAGCACTGACCTCAGTAGCCCTGACAGCACCACAGCAAGGAGGCTGGCCGTGATGAGCCTTTGAGGTCCTGTGACTTTCTACTGGCATTACTGCCATATCACCCCAACAGAGCGGCCAAGGAAGCCATCTACTGATGCGGGACTCTCACCTCATTGCTACGGATGACAGACCCCGCACACCTGCAGAGGACTGAGCTCACACAAAGCATATGCTCTGGAACACACTGCGGTGCTCCCTGGGCCACTCCAGGGTCTCGGCAAAAAGTGTTCATGGTCTCCAGACCCAGGGAAATGCGGTGTGGTGAGCCAACCCTGGGTCATGCCCTGGCTTCTGGGCTCTCCTGGCATTTGGACTCTGGTGGACTTATCTGTACCGTGGCCCCAGTATGAGGCACACTATGGTAAGAGAGCTAACACTCACCAGACACTCCCTGAACAGCGGGCAGTGCTGATTCGTGTTAAAGGGCCTCCTCTGGCCATCACAACAGTCCTGCTCTGTCCACCTCTCAAGAAATGAGAGCGTACTCAGAGCACTTGTGCAGCATGTCCAGCATGTGCAAGGCCCTGGGTCCCACTCACAGCATTGCAAAAAGGGAGGGGATTGGAAAGGAGGGAGAAAGGAAGGGAAGTGGAACCCTCTCTAGTATGCACTTGAGGCCAGCCTGGGCTACACCTTATCTCAAACAAAGAATGCATGAAATGGGGCCCAGCCATCAGCTCTGGTGGCTCAGAGGCTAAGCACTCCCAGTCTATCCAGTGGGACTCAGAGCAGTACAGCTAGCTCCTTCTTCTCTGTGGCGTAGGCTTGGTCCTGGCTCCAGCCTGGCCATAAGCCCATTCCACACAGCACGGACCTGTGGCGACCTCCTACAGGAAGGCAGGTGCTGTTGGAACTGCGCACTCAGACCTCATAGCAGTAATGAGCCCCATGGGGCCTGCAGCAGAGGGCACAGACATGGGATCAGGCAGTCACGGGTGGTGCAAACACCTCACTGACAAGCTAAGTCTAGAAGGTGCAGCTCTACCTCCCTTGTGCCTTGGTTTCCCCTCTACAGATAGGGCCACAGCACACTATTTCAGGGTGACTCTGAGGAGCAAGGGAGTGCTCCACCTCCATGCTGGAAGACCAATCAGCAGTCACTGCTCATCGCTTCCTCTGTATTCACCATCAAACACTATCAGCACATGCTGGAAGTGCCGGAATGACCAGCCTTAGCTATCCTCCAGTGGCAACCCCTGTGGGGTATGCTGCTATTACACCCACTCTATAGATGAGAAAACCAAGGCAGAGCAGTCTTGTGACTTGCCAATGCTATAGTTCTTACACACCAGAGAGCCTGACCCTTACCACTGTACTTTCTTGTAAGAGGCCTGAGTCTGGAACTTAGACAGAGGACTATCTCATTCCTAGGACCCAGGGCCTAGGCCCCATCTCCTCTGGCTTCTAGGACTGTGGGCCTCAGACTTACTCCAAGTTCTGACTAAGACAAGAGGCCTGACTTGGTATTCTGTCAGGCCATGTGGCCTCCATGTGCCTCTGAAGTCCTGGTGCTGTCCCTCTGCTGCCCTGGAGCCCAGCCTCCACCCCTCACTGGGCCCCAGGAAGAGCAACTTCTCCGCTCACTGGTGTGCAGCCGGCCCAGCCCTGAGCTAAGAGGCACAGGCACACTGCCTTATAAGGCCTCCGGGATGGAAAACCACATCAAAGTGGGGCCTTGGGGAGTGTTGGCGCAGGCTAGGGATTTTCCTCTTTGTCGTTGGGACCTCATACTCCTGAACTCAGTCTCCCCCACGCAAGGCCCCAGCAGGTCTCTGTCAATCTTTCTGTTCTCTAAGAGGTAACAGATGTGGGTGCCACACATTTTCCAAGCAAACTCTTGGTGCCCACAGAACACGGTACCATGCAGACTCAGGAATGCACAGGACTGAGACATTCCGGGAAGAGGGGGCACAGCCCAGGCCACCCCAGAACCCTCAGAATCAAGCAGCCTGTCCTAGTTAGCCCCTGAGATGAATGCACAGCAAACTTTCTTCCATGAACTCTGCAGACACAGTCCAGCCTCACTAATAGCATGCTCCATCTTCTGTTGCCAGAGGCAGGACAGGGCCGGTCCATGCTCCAGTGCCCGGGTGGGCCCAGCTCGGGCTCCAGCCCCTCTCCACAGCTGAGTGACAATAAAAGTGTCACTAAATTTGTCCACCCCTATTTTCCTCCTCTGTAAAATGGAGATGTTTTTATGTTAGAGGAGCCAAGGAAAAGGTGGGGTCAAAATGTCCAGGTGGCCTCTGTTACAAAGTCAAGAGCCCACATGTCAGATTCTCCCATTCTTCTGCCATAGCCTCCTCTCATGCTCTCAAATGTCCTCAAGGTCCATCCTGATAGTCAATCACCTTAGCTCCCAGCAGCTCCGCCCCCTCTGAGAGCCCATTTAAGTTCACTGACATCTAGGGCTAAGAGATCTCCCCAAAGCCACCAAAAGATCCAGTGTGGTTCTTCACTGTGCGGTGGTGGACTCCTCTGCCTGCCACAGAGCATGTCCCAAGGGAGGAGCGAGGGAACACACGCAGAGGATATGATGTCACCACTGTGCACCTAGGAAACAGTGACTGTATAAGGGACCATAAGGCACACAAGAGGCCAGAGAGTGTATGGAATGGATGTCCTGGTCACCCACTGGGAAGGGAAAGAGACACAACCTCAGTCAGAAACCAGCCTTCTCAGAATCCTTCTAGTGCTCAGAGATGAGGACAGTGGTCCCTTGGGCTCCATGGGGGCTGATTCCAAAGACGTCCAAATCTTAGGACTCTGAGGGCTCTTAGATAAAACAGTACAGTATCTGCAGAGCCTAGATACCTCCCTCGAAGTCTTTAAGCCATCTCTGGATGACTCTTAGTTCCGACAAGTGCAGCTGTGTAAGCAGCTGTCACAGTGCTCTGTTTAGAGAATGACAGCCAAGAAAATAGTCTGTACTTGTTCAATACAAAGGTTGTTTTTTCCATGTGTATCTTCCACGGGATGAATGGGTGGGTGTGGAACCCACAGGCACAGAGGGCCAGCTGCACATCCACGTGCCACCCAGGTAATGAAATCTTGACTTAACAAGACTGCAGATGACTACCCACTTCACAGAAGAGGGACCTGGAGTTCAGACAGATGGAGAGACGGGTCCAAGAGATTACAGAGAAAAGGCAGCAGAGAAGGCTGGGGTCCTTTAGGCTCAGGAGACTACGATTTCCTAGTTTCAGGACTTCTGGGGTGCCCAGCCACCAACACCACCAGCAGCTGATTGCTTTTCTGTGGTACATCCAGGGAACAAGAGATGGGGAACCAAGGCTTCTCACCACCTGGGCCTCTCTTGCTGTGTCTAGCACACACCATGAACCTGGACCTCCACCCTCTCAGCTCCTCAGGCTTCTCTAGCCTGAGAGTCCATTCTACTCATGAGCACCACACACAGGCTGTAGCTGCTGGGAACTGCCCACCCAGGCCAACAATGAGCAACATGCAGGTCCAGAATACAACCCAGTCGCCATCCAAGGACTAAGCAGATGGACAAGGCTCCCAGAAGCACTGGCTCCCATGACAGGAAGTTGGGGCACCCTCTCCCCAGGGACAAGAAGGACACAAGCTCATTCTGCCCCAGAACAGTATCAGAACCAAGATCTCAGCAGGCTGCTCAGAAAGACGGGCAGCTTCTCTCCTTAAGTATACAAGACCGTAAGGCAGAGCCCTCAACTCCTCTACCAGTCTGCCAGCCTCAGGTCACCAGCAATGGATCCTGGGTCTCTCAGGAGAAGGTAAAGACACCCATCTCTCTGGTTGCATCTTGCCTCAGCTCCAGCTCCTCAAGTTCACTGCTTCAGCCCAAATGCAGGTCAGGGAGAATAAAAGGCTAGGGACCACCATCTCTGAAAGCAGGCTCCACACGATAGGGCCTAGCTGATTTTGTCTTGGAATAGTACCTGACACATTCATTATGTGTGTGTCCAAACTTTGAACGTTTTGACACAGTACTAACGAAAACCTTGCAAAAACTAGGTGTTCTAAGTAAGTTTATCATTTTGTGTTAAGTTGCATTCATAGCTTCCTGGGGTGCCTACAACTTGTGGGCCATGGGTTGGACACATTTGTTAGGTGCTGGACAAATGCGATAAATGTCTTCTGGATGGATTTTGGCACCAGGAACACTGCCCTCCCTATCCTGCAGGCGTTGCAGCCTGGGAGGGTGACAACTGCCATCGCATTAACCTCTTCTCTTGCAACAGCAACTCAGGTTAAACTTGTCTCTTGCTATACAATCCTGACTCTTATGGACCCAGGACCAAGCCACAGCCTACTACAACTGGGATCCGAGATTCTTGCCATGTCCTGGAGCCGTGGGAGCCTTGCTTGTGCCACCCTTGCCCGTGGCTTCATTTCCCCAGCTGGCCCAACTGTGATGCTCAGAGGAGGGAGGTAGCTCTCAGGCACTGGCAGGTCTGGTCTTCTGCCTAGGCTCACAAGAACAGCCTTCGTGGCTCCAAAGACACGGAGCAGTGATTAAAATTCCTTGCATTGCTCCTATCTTTATCTGCTGAGGATGTAATCAGAGTGCTCCTTGCGGCGCCCCCAGCTGGCCCCCCACAGCTAAGCATGCAGCCTGGATGCCTAGTCTGCTGCTAGGGAGACGGACATCAGACATCTGGAAGAGCCCCACAGGACACAAATGATCCCCAGAGATGGCCTTGCACATTTCTGGCATCAGCCAGCCACAGATCAACAAAGTATACTGCCCGGACTGTCACTCTGCAAGCTGTGGACATCTGTGTGGCATCTATATGCCAAAAACACCACAACTTCCTTCAAGACAGTTCCTACCTAAGCTACTTAATATTTCTCTCCCCCTCCCCCTGGCCATTGGAGCACTGGAGTACTGAGGGATAGAACCTAGGATTTCTACCAAGCACTCTACCACTGAGCTCCCCAGCCTTCTTTTTATATTTATATTTTTTATTTTGAGACAGAGTCTCAATTGCCAGGCTAGCCTTAAACTTGTGATCCCCTGCCTTGGCTACTGAGTAGCTGGGATTACAGGTGTGCAGCTGGCTAATATTCAACTTCTCTAAGTATGCTAAATATGCTCATTCTCTCCCCCATCTCCTCTCCTCAGTCAATGAGATCGGTGAAAGACTGGATATGAGTCCTCATTATATTTGAGGCTTCTGAGGGATGTTTCACATTAAACAGATACAGTCATTAAAATGCCAGATGTCCATTACTTACCATCTCAAGTCCAACCCCACAGAAGAATGATGCCCAGGCTTTGAGAATGGTAAAAAGCCCCATGGTGCAGCCCTGCCCTGTGGCAAGGTTCACTCTAAACTGGGGGGGGGGGGGGGGGACACAGACGGGACCAGACACAGAGCAAGGCAAACACCAGGGACTCCCAGGCTCTTCCCACAGGATAGCAGCTACATTTAGAATGTGATTTCTACGGATGGAGAAAAGAAGGCCAAAGGGAAAATAAGCCCAAACCAACAGAATGTGGTTTGCTTTCTTGTGTTGAATCTCAGAGTTTAAAGCGGGAGTTCTGGGGCAGGAGAGGCTGTCCAGAACAGCCAGGGCATGGGTCTAGCCAAAGTTCAGATACACCTCTACAGAAGAGCCCAGGAGCTCACTGGGGCATGTGGGTACTAGGGCCATAAAGACCAAAGACACAGTGATCACAGTAACTAACATACACTGAATGTAATAGCTGTCCAGTGCTATGCTCAGTCCGGTACCTCTCTAGCTAAACCTTCCACAGCGCAGAGTCTGAGGCCTGTTGCTGTCCCAACATGAGCCCTGTAGATACTGAGGTTCGGTCTGTTCATCAGTGTCTCCAACTGCTGTAACAGGGAAATGAGTTGTGCATAAAACAGTGAGCTCACACCTGGAGCAGGAACTGTCACCCTCAGTTCCCTGGCTGGGACCTTCACTGTCACCCCACTGCCCTCTCCTCTCTGAGGTCTTTAGGGATCAGACATCTACGCTGTCCCCAAAGGCACATGGTCAGGCTGTTGCCTTCCCTATCCCATGTTCCACTACCACTGCCAGGCCGCTGCCTGTCACACTGCTCACCTGCCCAGCCACGGCCTACTGCTGCCCAGCTGAGATCCAATGATGGGGTGAGCAAGAGCACTTGAGCACATCTGCCCGGCCTGCAGCTGTGTGAGGGCTGTGGTGACTTCAGTCTGCTGCCAGGCTATAGCCCATGTGCCTCGTGGAGCAGGGAGGCTGTGAGCCAGGCCACTCACGGCAGGTGGCACTGTCATCTGTTGACCTAACAGCAGTGCTCTGCAGCCCCCAAGCTACCTTGCTGAGGGAAGGATGTGTGTTCTGGCCCAGGACAACAGGCAGTCAGGCCAGGAGCTGGGAGAAGGGGGGATCAGAAGCAAGTTTCCTCACTCAGCCTCAGAAGTGAGGTACTGGGCTTCTAGCTTTGTTAAACAAATGCACACATGAGCAAGAATTTTTCTTTCTGTCCTCACCATGCAGGAACATCTGGAGAGGGCAGGCAGACAAATGTCTTGGCCAGACTCTAGGATACTCTTGTCTGTACACACACACACACACACACACACACACACACACACACGGGGTGGGGTGGGGAGGAGAGGAATGGTGCTCTATCTAGCTCTAAAGGACATAGATGCATACACACAGACAGACAGACACACACACAGGGTGGGGAGGGTAGTGCTTTATCTAGTTCTAAAGGACACAGACACATACACACACACACAGACAGACAGACAGACAAACAGACACACACACACACAGGGTGGGGAGGGTGGTGCTCTATCTAGCCCTAAAGAGCTCTGGGTAAACCACCTGCAGAGGTCACTTCCCGCTGGCCCTGCTCCTAGCACCCCTAGGCCTCCCTCCCCAGCTGCCCCCATCCTGTTCTACAATCCAGCATTGAAGGCTTGTCAGCCAGGGCATGGAGGCAGAAGCAGGCAGATCTCTATGAGTTCGATGCCAGCCTGGTCTACATAGTGAGTTCCAGGACAGCCAGGGCTATGTAGAGAGACCTTGTCTCAAAAAAAAAGGGGAGGGGGGAGGAAGAAGAAAAGCTTCTTGTTGCTTTCCCACAGGCCAATGAGTACAGCCAATCTGTGCTGTCAGACCCAGAGCCCTCTGCCCTTCATAAGGGTAGTCTCGCACCTCCCTGCACTAGTGGGGGGCATTTACCACACTTCCCCACCCACCCCCTATTTGGGCAGAATCAAGTTTCAGCCTGGGGAC
>CABHPQ010167766.1:1694-40718 GCA_902168405.1 Peromyscus aztecus | reverse complement strand
ACAACCTGATGCACAGGTGCACGAGGCTCACACAGAGGCAGACATGAGAGACTGGCTGCCGGGGGGCCCACGTGACCTGTCTGGAGCCCTTCCTGCTATGGGATGAGTGGGCAGCACAGCCACTGCCGGTGGGACCCAGCGACAGGAACACCTGGTGCCTCCTGCAGCCGTCTCCACGTCTGTGCTGAAAGACTGCTACTGCTCTCACCCCACTCTCTGATCACGCACGGCCTTTACACCAAAATGTTGTTTTCAACATTAAAACAAAGATGTGGCTTCCGTCAGATTCACCTGAAGCCCATGCATCCCACACCAACCCACAGCTTCTCAAAGCCCAGCTCCCTTGGGTCTTCCCTGGGTTCAAATATAGCAGTCTCCACTGCTGCCCAGGCCAGACCACGGGAGTCAGCTGATGCTTCTCCTGCAACGTTTCCTTCCTTCCGTCCCTACGTCCTGTTGGCTCCACCCTCGAGCCACAGGCTGGCACTGCACACTCTCACCTCCTTCACGTCCCCACGTGTCCCAGCACTGACACAGGGACAGCAGTGATTATTCCCTGCACTCTGCTCCCCACCACTGCTTCACCAGGCCCCACCCACTGCACATCATCCACGGCTTCCCGATCGCTGTCTGCTGCAGTCACGTTCGACACCCCTCCTTGCTATTGAGGTGTTTAGCACGTGGCCTACTCAGGCCTCTGCACCTACAGCATCCTCTGCCTGGCTTGCTCGTTCTCTAGGAAGCCCCTCTCTCCTTCAGGGTTTCACTATTACGTCTATTTTAAAATGCAGCCCCTCCCATGACATGCACTCACTCCCTGCCTCAGTCTTCTCTGGGACTCACCACCCTCTGTAATACTATACCAGGCCTCACAGGAGGCATGCAGCAGGCACGTGCTGAGCAACCAACAACCAACGCAGCTCTCTATTTACAGACTGAAAAAACATTCCCTGCATTTTCTCCCAAGAAAAAAGCAGTGGCCCAAGAGTCCAGAGAATGTGATCGCCTCTGCTAAAATTATCCACATGTTCCCATACATCAAGGTTACAGAGATGGCACCAAAAATGCACTCTGAGGCTGTGCCAGCCATGCAGGTCACCTGATGTTCATCACCAGCTCAGGAGTTCGCCAACTTATCCATAGCCAGGAGCAGGTTCTGCGTGCATCCACTTCAGCCCCAGCCAACAGAAAGACCACATACAGAATCCAGGGGTGCCCGTGTGGAACTTCTCACACCTTTACTGATATCTGCATTAGGACCTTGAGAGCCTTTCTTGGCACATGGGCTCCCTGAGGTCTCCCAGCGGCCACCCCTGTGAGGTTTCCTTGGGACCCACCCTGGCACCTGGTCTGAAGGCTTAGAACTGGGTGGTTCTGAGAAAGACACAGGAAGCTACAGCCCATGGTGAGTCTGGACAAACTCTAAAGAAAAGTCACGATCTAGAGGTCCTTACAGAGCCTAGAGCCCGCCCAGAAACGGCACCTTTGCCTCTTCCTTCACTTGACTGTCTCGGGACATCCTTAAGAAACCAGAGACACAATCCTCAGGCTCTGCTTCTGTGGTGCCTGACGTAAGATGGGTTCCCATTGAATTATCTGTGGAGTTGGGGAGCTTCGACCCCCAAGTGGTGACCTCCCAGGCAGTGGACAGACCCCTGGAAGGCCAGCTGCTCGAGTTCGTACAAACCAGACAGAGCATGGGTCTGGACCCAGAAATCACAGCAAGGCCAGGGTCTTACACCAGGCCTGTCTCTGCTAGCAGATGGGAAGAAACATTTCCTCTCCTTGTCTTTAGGGAGCTCATTTAAACACAGCCAGTCCTTTCTGAGTACATCATTCCCAGGGCTCCTCTCTCAGATCATCCATCTGCAACTCTAGGGTGGACTGCAGACCACTCTCTGGGGGATCCAAGACTGAAGGCTAGCTTTGTCCCTCTTTTTGACAATGCGTGTTGTAGCATCTGTGAGTCGGAAACTCCTGGCCAGCCCCTCCCAGTGTCTGTACCCACCCCTCTAGTTACTGACGGCCTCCACCCAGTGTGCTGAGCATCTCAGACATGACACGTAAGTACATAACTGCTTAATGTGTGGCTCTCCTGTGCAAGATTTAAACAGATTTAAGATTAAAAAAAAAAGTCTCTATCTGGAATTCCAATAGAATGGGGAAATCCCAGTCACCCCCACATCCACCTGGTGGTCAGGGTTGACTTCTTCCCCTAACCATGATGACAGGCAGAGGATGTGTCCTAACCAATAAGAACTGTGCAGTGTCCCAAGCCAGGCCAAGGAGACCCAGTGCATTCTCAGGACATCTGTGATACTGAGCTTGGAATTTGCAACTGCTGGAAACATTTGCTTCCTTACAGGAAGATTCTAGCTGAGTAAAAAGCGAACACAGGAAATCAGGGTTCAGTGAAGCAAGAAAAAACAGGTCCCAACACCATCTGAGCCCCTAGATCAAACCATGCCTGAAGCTAGGTCCCCTTAGACATTTCAATGATGTGAACCGCTAAATCTCCCTCTTCCTGTTTAAACTAATTTGAGCTTGTTTTCCATCATAGCTGCTGAGTCCTGTTTTCTGTGCTCTCCTTTTATCACCAGTACATTTGTCAGGCCCAGAAAGTATGTCCCCAAACTCCCAAGTTTACTCCTCAGCTTTCCAGTCAGAAGGGCTCAGCTCCCATCCAGCCTTGGCCATCCTCACTCCAGAGCCTGAAGCCTCAGCCTTGGCCTTCACTGCTGTGAACACGCACACCCATCACCTCCCATCACTGTCACAACAACCAGAACAAAGAGAAGATGCTTATTTGGATCCATGGCTTGTAGGTGCATCCAGATCATTGCCCATGGACCACATTCAGCCAAGAGTAGCCACAAATGTACCTAACACAAAGTTATAAACTCTTAAAACATTATCAATCTTTTTGCAATTTTTTTTTGGGGGGGGGCATACTTGATTCACCAGTTCTTGAGCATGAACTTTGTTAACAGCATCATGTAGGTAGAACACGTCTGCTAGCGAGTCCAGACTACGGTGAGGGGGCCACGCCATTCTGAAGCTACAGAGTCCAGGCTGTGGTAAGGGGGCCACGCCATTCTGAAGTACTGGAAGGTGTGGCTGGCAACAGTGGAGAACAAACTGCTGGCCCCATGAGACTGTGGGGGAGGGGGCTAAGGTCCCGAGGTTCCCTCCTAGAGCATAGTTCCCAATGACCTTCAGGTTCTCCAACTCCGGGGGACCCAGCCTTCAACTCATGGGCCTTTACACTCACCCCAGCCACGGCAGGGGTCCCTAAGATTATACTGCCCTAAGCAGAACACCTTCAAGAGTGAAAGCTGCCATGAGCAAAGCTAGGAACACAACAGCGAGCCGCACTCAGGGTGACTGACCTGGGGCTGTGCCGCCCACCACTTTCTGCCCTTCCCTCAGCTGGCACCGCCGCCGCCGCCTCCTCCTTTGCCTGTCCTCACTCTATCACTGCCCTCTGTGCAAATGCCTCCTTCCTCCTCTCACCACCCCGATTCATTCCTGCAGACCTCCAGAGAAGCCATCCTGGAGATGTGGCGTGGTCCCCCTGAAGCCCTCTGTTCTGAGATACCCTGTCTCCTGATGCACTCCCTGCCCACACCTGAAGCCCTGCAGACTCACAGGCCTGGCACACCATGCCCATGCACACATATGCACACGTACACACAGCAGGCGGCGGCAACAGCAGCTGTTGCTTCCTTCAGGAAGACTGAATTTTCTCCGTGTGTTGTGGAAACCATCCTCAGTGACCTGCTACACAGAGGCAAAGATTGGGGACCAGGCATCATGAGTCAGGGTAGGTGCAGTAGGGGAGGGCAGCGGAGGTAAGGCACTGGCCCTCCAGTAGCTTTTGCTGACCTGAGGCCAGAGACAGGCACCAGCTGGCCTCTGCCAGTCTCTAACCCTGGCTCCTATTCAAAACCCAGGCCAGAGCTACTGGTGATGCCACCAGCCTCCAGCAGCTCAGTTCCCTGCAGCAGCCAAGGCACTGCTCAGAATGCAAACAAGAGAGGTGCAGAGGCCACTGATGGAGACCAGCACCCCAAGCCTAGATTACACTCCCAGGGAAGTGGTTATCCCTAGGGCCTGGTCCTTCAAGTGACCACTTTGGGCTAGCCTCTAGCTGTTTCCTGGTTTGGGAAGGCTACAGCCTGAGGCCAGCTCCTTGCTCCTAGCCGAGGTCAGGGGACACTCCTCTCTACACTGGCAGGACCCCGGCATTGCTTTGCAGATTGAAGAGTAGAGTGGACATGGCTGAGAATCCTGCTTCCAAAATGCTTGAGGTCAGAGTTCCCCAGGCTGGCTCTGAACTCACAATTCCTGTCTCAGCTTCCTGAGTGGCTGGGGTGACAGGCCTTTCACCTAACACCCAGTTTTAGATTTCTTTTCAGCAGTGAGGTCACAGCACAGGAGGAAAGGCTCAAACGTTGTAGGCATTAATGGGAGCTGTGCTGAACTCTGCCATGGATACCAGAAGCAGGCACTATTACCTGAGAAAACCGAGACAGAGCAGTTAAAACACCCAAGCCAGTGGCTCAGCAGTGGCAGTGGCACAGTGCTCCTCTGGGGCTGTGCTCTGGGTGCCTTGGAACCTGAGCACCAGTGCAGCTAAAGCAGCCCCACGGTCCCAGACACACTGGGGAGCTGGGGTCAGCACTGGAGCAGGGCACCCTGGCAGTCTGACAACCCCTGCTATTAGACTGCCTGTCCCAACCTGTGCTGGAGTGCCCAGCCTATCCACTCACAAGAACTTCTCCCCTGCAGACGTTTTCCTTCCCAAGGAAGCAGCTGCAGGACCACATGGGACACCAGGGTCCCCACAGCCCAGATGTCACAGGCTGGTTCATCCACTGGCCACTCAAACAGACCACCCCTGAGACAGTGTACCAGCCTTCAGGACCCTTGGGATTCCATGTGTGTTTGTCACATGACTCATCCCAGGTCCTGCAGAAGGAAACAGTTCGAGTTTGAGTCTGTGGCTCTGGTCAAACACCATGGCCAAAAGCAAACTGGAAGGCAAAGGTTTATTTGGCTTACACTTCCAGGTCACAATCCATCACTGAGGAAAGTAAGGGCAGACACCTGGGAAGGAGCTGGAAGCAGAAACCACGGAGAAATGCTGCTTGCTGGCTTGCTCGCTGGCTTATGCCTAACTAGATGTTTTTAGGCAGCCCAGGACCACTTGCCCCAGGATGGTGCTGCCTACAGTAAGCTGCCCCCTCACATTAATTCAAAACAAAACAATCCCCCACAGACCAGCTGAGGTAGGTGACTCCTCAGTTGAGGCCTCCCCCTCAGATGACTAGGCTGTATCAAGTTGACAATTAACATTATCCAGGAAAAGTGGTAAGATGTCTCTCCCTACAGAGACTCTCTTTCAGATCCATCAAGACATGCAAACTGCAGAATAAATTGTCCATAAGTGCTTCCAACTCAGCAAAGATAAAAATTACCTTAGTGTCAATAATTAGTCCCCTAAGCAATATACTCTAAGCTGTATTGAAATAAGTATAGTAAGCTCTGGGTTCAGCAAGATCCTCAATAAATAAAGAGCAATTTGGGCAAACATCTATTGTCAACTTTGGGCCTCTACATGCACATACCAACATGTATATGCACACCTACACACATACCACCCATGTGCATGTGATGGTGCATACACACACTCACGAGCACGCGCACACGCGCACACACACACACACACACACACACACAAAACATATCACAGCAATACCATGGGAGGTGATGATTCTACTACCATGAGAGTAGAGACCTCACCTGGAGAGTGAAATGTCATACCAAAGAAAGACACACTGTTCTTCTCTTCAAAGTGTGGGCTGAGGCCTAGCAGTCTCCACAGGCAAGGAACCTGTTAGGCCTCCACCTGACTTTCCAAGTCAAAATCCCTTTTCAGGACCTTCCTGTAACTCATAAGCACATTCTAACTTGAGAAGCCCTGGTCTAGGGAAGAGTTGGTCTTCTTACACTTGGTATGTGCCAATCTTAATGTATGAACGTACTTTGCATGTCTTAGCCCATGTGACAGTCACAAAAACTGTAGGGTTGGCGTGATAGCTATCTCCATTTCTCTCATTCATTCATTATTGTCTGAGACAGTGTTTCATGCAGCCCAGGCTGCCCCGAACTAAGCAGCAGAGGCTGGCTTCAAACTCCTGATCCTCCTGCCTGCCTCTGCCTCTCCAGGGTTGCGATTACAAGTGATGTCACCAAGTCCAGCTGCCATCTCTATCTCATAGATGAAGAAGCAAAGAGTCAGGGAGGCTAAGTATCTCCCTCCAGGACAGAGCTGGCAGAGAGATGAAGATGGGGACCCAAGGGGCAGCTGGACAACCCAATGAACCGAGAGTAGAAACAGCCAGTAGTCTGCTTCCCCACAGGGCAGGATGACCCTCTGAAAAGGGAGACGGTCAACTCAATGTCTCTTGAGGCAAAGCAAGATTAGTGGGAGGG
Source organism: Peromyscus aztecus (assembly GCA_902168405.1). Taxonomy (NCBI): domain Eukaryota; kingdom Metazoa; phylum Chordata; class Mammalia; order Rodentia; family Cricetidae; genus Peromyscus; species Peromyscus aztecus. The sequence goes on along the minus strand of CABHPQ010167766.1, from coordinate 34,220 downwards.
AGGACCCAAATTCTCTAGGAACCAGGCCAGTGCAACAAGGAGAGGAATGGTCAGGGAGTGAGCTCTCTGCCACAGAGGTAGTCAAGCAAAGGCTGGGAGGCCTTCTGTTTAGGGTACATGGCAAACAATTCCTAGCTCATCAAGGAGTAGGTCTTTCCTCTCCAATCCAAAGCCAGGAAAATTCTTTCTGTATCATTGAGATGAGGCCAGAGGCATACAAAGGTAATTAAAACAGGCTATAAACAGTGACAGCCCTCAAGAGCATCCATGGCCTGAGAAGTCTCAGCAGATGGTGGGGTCTGTCTTTAACACTTCAGCCCAAACACCATCCACATCCCTGATACGGGGCCCAGCAGGTCTACAGGCCTATGGTTCAGGTGCCTGCTACTCTTAAACTTGAGTGGCCAAGGCTGAGCAGCCCCCACCTGTTGGCATCTTCAGCAATATACTCCAATGCCGGCACTCCAACAGGAACCTGTCTTCTAAGAGACCAGAATCAGGGGGATACTACACAAGTGTGAGGCATGCATGGCCATAGCTGGGCTGGGGCAGGGCCAGCCGCAGGTGAGTCCAGTTCCATGGAGTAGCCTGTTAGCCTCAGCTTTGGTCCAGCCAAAGATGACCCGCATCACTGTAGGAATGAGGCTGGAGTAGTGCTGGTCTGTGGAAGCCCCACCCCTGTCAAGCTGGAAGGGACCAATGGGTGGCTTTGAACAGGGGTCTGCTCGAATGGAGTATGGACAGTTAGGGTCTGCTGCACAAGCAAGTGTCTCCTTGATGGCAGCTGCCTGCCATCACTGTTCCTCCTCTAACTACCGGTTCTAAATGCAGAGGAAGCAATACTGTCAGGCCAGAATGCTAGCACATGCCTGGACCCTCGGGGGGGGGGGGGGGGGGGGGGGTTCCAGGCCAGCCTGGACATGGTGAGACCCTGTCTCAAAAACAAAACAAGACACACACACACACACACACACGGAAAAAGAAAACTTCCAAGCCAGGCAGAGCTGCGGAGCCAAACATCCAGCATCAAGACTGGGCTAAACCACAAAGCCCAGTGTCCGGGTCCAGCTGAGCACAGAGCCCAGGGTGTGCGCTTGAGGGCAAGGGGCAGGCCTGGCTGTGTAAATGTTTGGCTGCTGGATTCTGGAGGCAGGGAGGCCTCCAGAGAGCCAGCTCCGCAGTCTTAGAAGTCAGGCCAGCTTTCCATTCCCAGCATTCCAGCCCCAAGTCCCCGGGCAGGCCTGCTGGCCAGAGCTCTTAGTTCCTTCCAGGCCTGGATATACTTCCAAGGCAGCTTCTTCTCAGGCGGGGCCAGAATTCTTTGGCCAGCTATCTACGCTGACAGACCCCAGCTGCTGGGTACCACTCCTTTCTCTTCCCATCCTCCACACAGGTCCTGAGCAGACAACCTGAGAACTGCCCAATATTCAGTACCAATGCCTGGACTTCAGTGACTCTTACTGGTCCTTAGTGTCACTGGTGAGATCTGACTGGTGACTGGTCTCACCATCTACCCACTGGGACTCTCTCCAAGGCCTGAAAAGGAATCCTGTGAAGGGAGACATCTGAGTTCCTCTGTGTCCCGAGGCTCTGGGGGCTCAGTACCAGCTATGCACACTAGCACCGAGCCCTCAGATTCTTGGGTGTGACAGGATGTGTTCGGAAGAGAAGATACTGATGGCCCTTGCTGTCCATCACAGAGGACTCAGAAGAGTCACCTAAAGACAGGACAGATCTTTGCTTCTCCATGAAGGCCAAAAGAAAAAAAAAAAAAAAAAAAGACACCAAACAGCCCCAGTGGAGATCATGTATCCATGTGCCTGTGACCTACAATGGCTTCTCTGATGGCTGGTGTTGGAATAATTGTTACCATCTGGCCAGACACAGCTGCATGCCTTACCCCTGCCTTCTTTTGAAACCCTTGCGACATCCTGGATTCTAGACTACACCAGTTTGGTTTTTTTGCTTTGTTTTAAAAGTTACATGTATGAATGTTTTGCCTTGCATATATATCTGTGTACCACATGCATGTCTGGTGTTCATGGAGACCAGAAGAGGGCATTGGATTCCCTGAACTGGAGTTACAGATGGTTGTGAGCTGCCATGCAGGTGCTAGGAATCAAACCCTGATCCTTTGGAAGAGCAACATGCTCTCTTAAAGGCAGAGCCATCACTCATCTCTCAACCTTGTGACTACCAGTTTTATAGAGAAGAAAACTGAGACCCAGATAAACTTCCAAAGCCACATTTGGATGGTTACCAAAACAAGATTCTGCCCAGCGCCAGGGCCTGGGGGCAGGTAAAAGACCTCTGACCCCACCTGGGGTGACTACTATGTCAGTGGCCTTATTTGTTCCCATCCTGACTCCACTTTGCAGTGTCCCCACATCTGGGTCCTGAAGGCTTTAGCCACATGACCTACCAATGGGACAGGAATAAAAGTAATACAAAACCTGATACAGAACCTGGGACCTCACTTTGTCTGAGGCCCATCACTGTGGTAAGAAATGACTATGAAACACATGGGAAGAAGAGATAACTTGTCTAGGTCAATTCTATTCTAACTCAGCTAGCAACCAGCCAACCTATCCACTGTCCTCAGAAGCGACATAAATCCAATCTAGTTCAGCTCAGAGCATCCCAAGCATGGTCAGCCCTGCTCAGATTGGTTCAACCCAGACCTAACCAACCCAGCTCAGATTAGTTCAACACAGACCTAACCAACCCAGCTTAGACCAATTCAACCCAAACCTAACCAACCCAGCTCAGATTAGTTCAACCCAGAACTAACCAACCCAGCTCAGTCCAAACCAGATCAACTAGTACAGCCCAGGCTAGATCAGCCCAACCCTAATCAACCCAAATCAGCTTAGCCCAATTCAGATCAGCCTAGCTTAATTTAGACCAATCTACATCAGTTCATCTCAGTTTAGATCAGATCTGCCCCATCCAGACCAGCCCACATCAGCACAACCTAGATCAATGATACTGCCCCGACCAGTTTGTACATGTGAGAGAAAACAAGTAGTTGTTAAAACACTAAATGTTGGGATAATTCATTACATAACAACAATTAAGAACTAAACCAACCATAGTGACCATTCTCTTTTGACATAGGAGAAAAACCTTGCAGTCGATCTTAGCCAAAAGCCAAGGAGCAATGGAAAACCTTTCCCAAAAGACAGAGAGCAGTCACTACAGAATGAGCGCCCCCTACTTGAAATGAGTGGAACCAGCATGTTGGAGACTTCTTTATTCTTATTTTTAACGTGTGTGTGTGTGTGTGTGTGTGTGTGTGTGTGTGTGTGTGTGTGTGTATGTGTGTGTGTGTGTGCACGCGCATGGGTGCCCAAAGGGGCCAGAAGAGGATTCCCTGAAGCTGGAGTCACAGTGGTTTAAGGGGCTCAATGTGGGTGCTGGGAACCCGAATCCAGAAGAATGGCAACAAGCAGTTGGGCAACTTAACCGCTGGGCATCTCTCCAGCTCAAAGAGACTTTCTTTTAAAAATCCTTTATTTCTTTGTTTTGGAATATTTACATCCATGTAGGTAGGTATTCTGGGAAGGAGGCCCACATCTAAACACAAAGCTCATTTGTCTCATACACGCTTTATACATAGTCTAAAGGGAATATAATTTGATATTCTTAGTGTACCCATGTTTTAAGTACAACCTGCCTACAGTGTGAAATTTTCCATTGTGGCATCGTGTTGGGGCTCAAAAAGTTTCAGGGATGAGGAGAAAGTTTGGTTTGTAAATTACTTGTCCCACAAATATGAAAACCATGTTCAACCCCTAAAACCCACACTAAAAAAGAAAAGCCAGGAATGGTGGTTCACATCTGCAATCCCAGTTTGGGGGAGGGGGAGACAGGCAGAGGTCCTGAAGCTTACTGCTGGCTTGCTTGGCCAGCTCCAGACCAACGAAACGTTCTGTCTAAAAATAAGTAGATAGATAGATAGATAGATAGATAGATAGACAGGAATAAATAAATAAACAAATGAACCTGGATAGTACTCAAGGACTAGCACTTGAGGTTAACCTCTGGCCTACTCTCTTTCTTCCCCCACCTCTGTCTCCCCCACCCAATCCACAGAAACACACACACACACACACACACACACACACACACACACACACACTTTTAGATTTCGAAGCATTTTTGAAGCATTTTTAATTTCAGATCTTCAGATTACAGATGCTGGAGCCATTTCCTACTTGAAAGATAAGCTCATTAAATCACAGGGGGCTTTGCATGCTGGCTATACATAAACCATGAGAAAGGGCGACCTTTAACCCTGGCACACATCTGTTTGCCCATCACACATGGGTACAGCCCTATGGATTACCTTTGCCCTCTCAGTTGTACGGGTGACAGGGCACACTTCTTCCATGCCCCACTGACATGAAGCCACCCTCTCTTTGGATCTGTTATACAATAGCCACTTCAGACTTAGAGGCTTACCCTGACCCTGGAGTCATCTCTGGATGCTTCAGGTTACTGGGCTCTGCTGAGGAATTCTACAGGTTACAGCTGAGTCATTGGGAGCTCAGCCTGACTGGCACCCCAAAGTGGTCCATTCTGTTTCTGGCGCACTCCTGGGAAAGCTAAAAGGCTGAGATAATTTGGCTTCAAATCTCTGATGCATTCAGCCTTGGAGTCCCTCCACATGGCTTTTCTAGCAAGATGGCTCAGCTTCTCCCATGGACCTCGGGAGCACTAAAGAGAATGCTGCCCAGCCTCCCCTTGAGTCCCTTTCCACTGCTTGCTGTTGGTTAAAGTAGTTCAAAGTAAGAGAGGACACTCTCCCAAGGACAGCAAGTTCATCAAGCACGACCTCGGATCTAGGCACGCAGCCTGGGTCCCAAGACACAGTAGTGGAACATTCTGTCCCCTGATCTTCACCAGGCAGCACACTTGCCTCAAGTCCACAGCAGAGTCAATTCAGTGAGCAACTGGTACATTTCCATCTGACCCAGGATGAAGGAGGCAGTGGCCTCAGCCCCTCAGGATAGCTGCCAGAACCCTCCAGAATGAATATGTGCAAAGACCACTGAATAGCAGTGAGCCCCCACCCCCAACACACACAGGTGTCTAAAGACAATGTGCCTCTGGGCTCCTTGCCAAGACCTCAATTTAGAAATGGGTACTTCGAGGTCTAGACTGCTTGGGAACCTCAGGTAAGGCTCTCTCTCCCAGGATAAAAATGACTTGCCTATTGGCTGGACTCTGGACACAGCTGAGAATGGCCACACCGAGCAGCCTGGAAGAGTTCACCATCAGTTAACTATAATCACAATCAAGGCATAATTAGCAGACGGCTCCAAGTGTGAGATCTGAGGCCCATCAGCGCTAATGGCTAATTAGCTGCGGCATCCTTGGGCAGGCAATGCACTCTGGCCTTCCAGAAACATATCAGGGAGCTCTGCACATCAAGGCTGGGATTCAGCCATACAGCTGGGCAGATATGTTGCTGTCTGGCATGATCACCAGGCAACCTTGCCGCCGCCACTACCACTGCCACCCTGAACATTGGTCCTGCAGCATCTGAGTGCTGGGAAGTGAGAGGCATGCCTCCTGCCCCCTGCTCCACCCAGTCTTCTCCAAATTAATGTGGTTGGGGTAAGGAGTGCACACCTATACATAATGATTCTGTCTTCCCGGGTCCCAATTTGCCCCTATACGGCTCACAGGCACTAAGAGCCATTACATCCTCATGAAGTAGAAAATGACTCATCGAACTGGAGAGATGGCTTAGTGGTTAAGGGCACTGGTTGCTCTTGCAGAGGACCTGAGTTCAATTTCCAGCATCCACACGGCAGTTCCAGGGGAGTCAACACCTTCTTCGGACTTCCACGGGCACATGGTACACATACATACAATCAAACATTCATACACAATAAATATGTTTTTAAAAAATAGAAAAGGACTCACCAGCTCTGTGTAGCCCAATAGTACCCAAAGTCACAAACTCAGAGAGCAGGTACTTGCTGCCTGACCAGCTCTCTCAATCCAATTGCTATGGGTTGGTGGCAGAGACCCCAAAAGGCAAGAAGAACCAGAAACTTCAGTTGTAAGCTGACAGAAGGCAAAGGCTCAACAGAGGTGAATCTGGCGCAAAGCCCTCCATGCATCTGGGACCACAGCAGCTGCACTCACGAGTACACAGTGTCTGCTGAGGGAACGCAGTAGCCAAGGGAGAGAAGGTGGACCCTAGAGTACCACTGCGGGGGTCTCAGGCCAGACAAGCTTGGAAATGGGTCATTTAAATGAGAGCAACACTGAGCTGAAGCAAAGCTCACATGTGAGATTCAGAACACACACTAGCACAGTAAAGGCCCTGAGAAGTCCCGCAGTAGGAAATTTAATTGATCGCTGTATCTAATCTTTCCAAACTTATTTTCACATAGAATCTGCTTTTCCCATAATCAAATGGGGTCATGTATTTGGGAAGACTGTTTAGGAAGCAGAGCAGGTGAGGCAAGTTCCACTTGAACCCTACAGGAGCTGGGTTGCTCAAGCACATGAAGTGGGAGCTTTTAATGTCTGCACAGGAAGCACATGAGAGCATTCTTCAGCTCCATGAAGAAAGACATTCTCATTTCTCTGAAAACAAAGAACCAGTATGGATCATCACTATTTAAAAAAAAAAAAAATGAGGAAGGAAAATAAAGAAAGCGAATAGTGAGAAACAAGTAATAGTGCCTACTGGGCACCATGGGCTCTGGGGACACAGGGCTGTCCGCATGGGCTCTGGGGACACAGGGCTGTCCACATGGGCTCTGGGGACACAGGACTGTCCGCATGGGCTCTGGGGACACAGGCTTGTCCACATGGACTTCTGGGGACACAGACCTGTCCACATGGGCTCTGGGGACACAGGCTTGTCCAGAGGCAGAGCTGCCCTAAGCTCCAATTAACTCTAGCCAGGCTAAAAAATTAAAGTATGTGGTGCAAACTCAGGAGGCTGAAGTAGAAGAGTCACTAATTGAAGGCTAACCTGGGCTACATGGTGGACACCTAAGGCTGGGGATACAGCTCAGTGATGAACACTTGCCAAGCATGCACAGGCTCTGTGTTCTGTCCAAGCGTGGCGGCATGAACGAAAAGGAAGAGAAGCTGTTGAGTTGTTAAGGCCAGAGACACCAGATTTCCCATTTTTATAGGAAAGTCCAAAATCCAGACTCCTAAGTGAAACTCCACATTTTAAAATGTGGGTCAAGGGGCTGGAGAGGTGGCTCAGTGGCTAAGAGCATTTGTTGCTCTTGCAGAGGACCAGATTATGATTGGCCACATACAACCATCCATAACTCCAGCTCCAGGGGATCTGATGCCCTCTTCTGACCTCTATGGGTACCAGGCATGCACAGGAAGCACAGACATGCATGTAGGCAAAACACTTACACATAAAATAAATCTAAAATGTAGATCAAACGAAACCTTCATGGGAACAATAAAACTCTTTAGGTTGCAAGCTCTGCCAAACAGGACGCGGTGATGCTCATTAATGGGTGCTTTCATCAAGTCAGCTGGCCAGGGGATTCCCTAGGAAACTGCTGTTGAGCCAGACCACACCTGCCCTCCGCTGCTACAATGTGCCTGTGCACAGCCACCCTCCTTCAGTGTCACATACATGAGTGCCTCCCACAGACACAAGCTCTGTCTCTAAGCAGGTGATCCCAGTACCATGTTCTCTCTTGGCACACATGGGAAGGGGTAAGCCAGGAGAGTGGCACATAGATGGCCAGTACATCACAGGGACTCATCATGGTGTCACCGTAACACTCCTGAGGTACCTTTCAGAAACAGGATTTGTTCTCCAACTCAACACAGACAAAATCCAGAGAGTCCCTGGATGGCAACACCACCCACACAGCCTGCCCATAGTCAGGTGGTTGGACAGCAGAAGCACAATGCACAGGGAGGACATGGGAGGGCGTCTCCACAGTCAGTGTTCTGAACAGCCAGGGTCTAGAATACCCTACTCCATCCCATCCCATTCTGAGACAGGGTCTCACCATGTTGCTCAGGTCAGCATCAAACTCTCCATCTTCCTGTCTCAGTCTCCCTTCAGCGGGGATTACAGACATGTGCTGCCATGCCCAGCTATCTCATCTTAAATGAGGCCATGGGTATAAAGTAATTTCCCAGGGAGTCACAGTGGTAGCTGCATTTCCAGAGATCAACAGGGCTCCTCACACGATGAGGCATCACCAAAGGAATGACCCAAACTAACAGTGATGCTATAGCTAGCGTATTGCAGGCTCTGGCACAGTGCTAATGGTGTGCCCAGTGAGGGTGTCCAAAGTGTTAAGTGTGGGTCCCACAGAAAAGCATCGGCAGGCCTCAGTGGCAATGCCGCTCCATGTGGTAAAGGAGGCAAAAGCTTTTACAATGTAGAGCTAGACACAGGCACCTGAGGGAGCCACAAAGGAGGCCCAGACAACTACAAAGGAAAAAGTACCAAGCTGGGTCTTAAGAAGAAATAACTGCAGCCCCAAGATCACTGCTCCCTCATGTGAGATGACAGCTCAGATGGGCCATCTCCCAGCACCTCTTGGGTCAAAGTGGGGCTGGTATTAATTCCTACTAAGGGAGCCTGGGAAAAAGTGGGACTTGCACCCAGCAGCCAGCAATTCCAGCAGATGAGAGAACTTAGCTAAAAGCAGGCAGAGTGAGCCACAAGCTGGAAGTCACCTGGGCCACCAAATCACCTTGAGGCCAAGAGCTACCTTCTAATCCACAGACTTTCTTAGGGCTCGTGCATGATGAAATTCCAACGTATTGGGCCAAACACAGGGCCAAAGTTTATTTGTGCTAGGGTTGGTTCATCTGAAACAGGAGCAAAAGGAAAGAAAAAATATCATGGGTGAAGAGACAAGTCCTCAGTAGGAGAGAAGAGCTCAAGGCCAAAAGCAGCAAAGGAAAAATCTGCTGGATAGGATCAGCCCCACCTCCTCCATGCAGCCCTCCCAGAAAAAGGTCAGCTCCCAAACTCCAGGACTCAGTTCTGCCTGCCTTGATCAGAAGTGAGTTCGAGGAGCTGGGGAGATGGCTCAAGTTGGTAAAGCCTTTGCTGAACAAGCACAAGGACCCAAATTCAACCCCGAGCAGCCATGTAAAAAGTTAGCACTGTGGCAGAGGCATGCGATCCTGGCTGTAGTGAAGCGCGGACAGGTGGATTCCTGGGGCTCACTGGCCAGTAGCCTCGCCTAAGAAGAAAGCCCTGGTTCCCAGAGAGAGAACTTTTCTAAAACAAAACAAAACCAAGGTAGATGGCACCTGAGGACAATACCCGAGGTTGGCCTCTGGCTTCAACATACACACACACACACACACACACTCACACACACACACCAACACAAGAGTGACTTACAGAGAAATGGTGAGGAGGCCTTATCCTAAGTGAGACACAAGATACCACCAATCTCACAGATGCTGAAAGGAGAACGGTGGCTGTCAGAGGAGGGGCCAGGATGGTAGAGGAGAGCTATTACATTATAACAATATTGTATCAAAATTGTATACAATGGTGTATCAAACACTAACATAGCTAACAACATTGTATCAAAACCTTAAAACTTCCTGAGCTTTCTGCAGGGATAATGCACCATCCAGCTCCTTATGCTGGGATAATGTGGGTGTCTTTTGAATATACGGGGGCTCACACCCCAAATCTAGCCCTGAGCAGTACAGACAGGACCATTCTCCTCCTGATCTATCACAACATGGTCTCAGCAATTTCACAAAGGCTTTACACTCTCACTCGTCAACTAATGTTTAAACCAGTGATCCTCATGGCTGGAGCCTTTCATCTCCTTGTCACCTGGGGGAGAGTGACCGAATGCCTTCCCATCACTGAACTTGGCCACAAGGAGAGCGGCTCCTCCAGTTGTGTTACTGGCTCACTTGTGCAGTACACACATCTGCCGGTGCCAGTTACCGAGAACCCACCTGTCCCTATCTTGTTCAAGACAATGGTAGCAGGACCCTGGGGGGAGGGAGGCCAAATTAGTATATAATTCCAATTTTGAATAAAAGGCAGCTAAAGGCCAAGAGCCGAGCAACCAATCACAGGAATTCAGAATCTTTGAGAACATTCTGAAGCCCAGGGGGTGGACATGGTGGGTGGGCTCTGAGGCCAAGTGGAGGCCGTGTACACCCTAGAGGCGGCTTCTCATCTCAGCCTTGGCCTTACTGAAATTAGGCACCAAAGCATTCCATTATGGAGGGCTATCTTTGGTACTGTACGATACTGGAGAACACCCTTCCCCTCTGCCAACTAGATTCAGGGTACTCCATCCAGACAGGACAGAGAGCACTAGCCAATGGCCCTCCCTGAGAACCCTGCTAAAATGAGCACAAAGATTGATACTCAGGTCAGGCCAAAACCTAAATCTGCTGGTTTCTCTCCATTTTTAAATTGAGGCAACTAATTAAGTTCACTTTTTTGGTGCTAGGGATAGAATATAGGTCCTCACAAGCTAGACCAGCACCTTTACCGCAGAGCGCGTTATACTCCAAATCCAGTGAAATTATTTTATGTAGTCAGAGGCATGAAACACAGTCATGTCACTAGCTGCCACCTCCATCAGGTCCCCGCTGGGTCCACAAGGGAAAACAGTACGTACTTCCCAACATCAAGTCTCTAAGTTCCTGAAGGGCCACACTGTGACCCATAGCCCAGGAAGAAGCCCTATGATATGTGAGACCTGAACACAGCCAAGACAGGCAGATGAGAATCCCAGTCACTTCTGGGATACCATCCCCATTTCACCTGCCAACCCTCCTCCTGCACCATCTCTCAGGATCCCAGGCCCAGATGTCCAGAGCCAACTCCTCCCCTTCCTGCCTTCTCTCCCACTAGGACCACCTCCTGCTCATGTCCTACAGCAGGCGTGGGCCAGTGCCACTCTACGGAGCAACTGATACTGGCCCACAGCATGTGAACGTTTTTGATGTGGACAGGCCTCCTCCAGGAAGACCCTTCCCCTCCCCTCCAAGCTGCAGAGTCTGAATCTGGGTTACTAGTGGGGAGGCAGTGGAGAGTTTAATACATCTCAGAATATGCTTCTTGGCTAAGGAACACACACACACACACACACACACACACACACACACACACACACACACCACTTATGGAGTGGTGGAACAGCTTTGCAGGCCTCTGAAGCACGGCCCTCAGAAGTCCTTACAGTACCCAGCTGCATCAAATCAAGCTGGGAGACACGCCGGGTTACGCTTTTCAAGCGCACCCTGGGCCGATCTGATGTTTAAAGGAAAAAGGGAAAAGTTTCCGAGGCCTCCATAAATCCTGAGGAGAGGAAGTTTCAAACTTGGGTGTTCGCAGTCCGCAGCTCCCGCATGGAAACAGCTTAGTTTCATGTATTTGGTTTTACAGTTCAAACTTTAGGTCTTTTAACTTTTTATTTTTACAGGGCTCAGAAGAAGAGGGAGATGGAGCCATTTGCTCACTAAGAGCCAAAGAAAACCTTAGCGCCTCCCTCCAAGGGCCTCTGCGGAGGAGCAGTGAGGCAGAGATGTGGGGGGCTCCTGGCACACCTCTTGAAGCTACTCCCATCCAGGGAAGGCCAGGCCTGCGAGGCCAGATACTAATTAGTTCCGACAAGATCAACTGAGGCCAGTTCTGGGGAGCAGAGACCAGGCTATCACTGAGCTGCAGCCACCACCACCACCACCACCACCACCACCACCACCACCACCGGCACCGGCACCGGCGGTAACAGGAACAAAATGGAGCCTTTCTAAAAACAAGACAAGGGCTGCCAGGCCCCAAGGAATCCTAAATTTAGTCTCTGGGGAAAGATGGCTATGCGTGCCCAGCTAGGGAGGCCCAGAGAAGTCAACCAACCTAAACAGCTCCCAGGACACTCCAGCCCCAGCCATGACTTGCAGGTGACTCCCCCCACTTTCCTAGCCTCCCTCTTTGTTCTCCAGGTGTGGTCCTGGAGGGCAAGTCTGCCCACTCACTAGCTGAGAAAACTGAGACCCCAAAGTAGCAGCAGGGAGACAGAATGGCAGCCCAGAGTTCACACCTGACCAGGAGCTCCCACTAACTCCCCACAGGACCAGGAAGATGGCACTCTGCCATGAAGAGCCTGTTTTGTTGTCTGCAAAGTCAGAGTGGGAATACCTACTTCAGAACAGTGTGAAAAGATACAACACGTTAGGGTGTGTGTACATAAATGTCTTTTGTTTCTTTGTTTGTGTGGTGTGTGTATGCTTGTGGGGATGGTACACATGTGTGAACATTCATGTGTAGGCCTGAGTTCCAGTGTCTCACTCTATTGCTTCCCACTTTATTTTTAGACAGCCTCACCAATTCAGCAAGGCTCCTGGAAGTCTCCTCTCCCTGCCTCTCCAGAGCTAGTGTTATAGGCCTAGACTTTTGTTGTTCTACACGGGTGCTGAGGATCTAAATGTGGTCTGCAAGCCTATTACTGACCAGGCCATCTCCCCCGCCACACACACACTTTTTTTACATGTGTTTGTGCAACTGTGTGTCTATGTGTTTTAAGGTTGCCTCCCAGGTCTTCTCCAGACATACAGCACATGCAGCCATTGCTTGTGTCCACTCAGCCTACCCCACCTGGTGGCAACAGTGCTCTGCTGTCCCTTTGGGTGGTCCCCCTTTCCTGCAAACTCACGCAGAGCAGCAGAGGATAGGAAGGACCCAGGATCACTACTCCTACCTTCCCTGAACCTCCAGAAGGAGTGTCATGACTTGAATCTGAAATGTTCCTCTACAGGCTCATGCTTCAAACACTTGTTCCTCGGCTGGTGGCACTTTTGAGGAGACTGTGGGACCTTGAGGAGGTGGAGCCTGAATGGGGAAAGTAGGTCACTAGGCCAGGCCTTTGCAGATTACACCACCCTGGTTCCTGCCTATTTCCTCCTCTTTGTCTGTGCTGATGTGAACAGTCTCCTCCACACCCTCCAACTACCATGAACTGAACTCCACCATGAATGCCCAGGACACTACCCATCTGTAAAGCCCCTCAGGACGGGCCCTAACCCTGCTTGGGTCCATGTGAAGCTGTCGAGGAGGGCTCAGGGGCAGAGACCAGCAGAGTTCCAGTGTGACCCTACAAAGTGTAGGATAATGCCATGAATCAAAATCAATCTTTCTGAGCCAACAAGAGCCTTTAGAGGGTAAAGGCACTTTACTGAGAACCTGGGGTTTACACAGCCATGAGTAAATTTACATACCACTGGCCAAGGGGAGGTCCACTGACAGCCCCATTGCACAAATGGGAAAATCGAGACCTCAAGACAGTAAAGCTGCCTAAGCTTGCACTATTAGTAGGCAGCAAGCTCTGGGTTTAAATATATGCATGTGTAGAGTCCTCTCTCTGTTTCTTCTGTGTGGGTAATTCAGCATCTTTCCCACTTCTCCTCCAGTAGCAAAGCCTGGTTCTAACACATCCAAGCCAGTGAAGAGCCAGGGGCTCTTTTGAGGGTAGGCTCATGGGTGCCCTCCAAATGTCTCCATTTCCCTGTGTCAACCAACTGATCCTTGACACCCACCTCCTACTCAGCTAGAACACAAAAGATGGGATGTAGGAAACAATTCCCCATTCAGCTGACAGCCAGCCCCAGGAGCATTCCACAGAAATACCAAAATATATTACCACTGCATTTCATGGTCAGGAACACAGAGAGGGAATGGCACTTACCTAAGACACACAGCAAATCAAGCTCATTCCCTGAGTACAAAGCCATGCCTCGTACACACCCAGCATTCTCCTGGCCCCTTGTGGCAATAACCTGTCAGCACCAGGGCAGACAGTCCTGCAGGTGAGCAGTAACCCAGCTGTCACGTGAAGAAGCCACCAGCGGCCAGTGATCACGATCACACAGAAGTAGAGAAACGGGTGTGGTAAGGATCCAGTGAGGAGGAACTCTGTCTCTCCCGGGCTTTGGGGAACGCTGCTCTTACTAAGCCAGAGGATGATTAAAGAAAAGCCAGGGTGAGTGAATCAGAGGTGTCTCAAGAATACAAGAGCATGTGCAAAGCCCCAGAGGTGGGACCAGGATGGCTGGGGCAGAGCTGCAGGGGAGGAGCAAGACAGCAGCAGGCACTCACGGCTCCATCTCTTCGCCCAAAAGTCACAGAAGTCACCGGAGAGATCCAAGTGACAGAAAGAAGGGATGTGGCCTGGCTGGAATGCAGAGAGGCAGAGGAGGCCATATGCTGGTGGCCGTCTGTTGGCTGCTCAACCAGGAACAGTACCAGGTCTGAGCCTAGACAGGCCTCTGAGACAGACAGAGGGGTGCCTCGGACAGCTGGGTTCATGTGTGTGAGCAACACGGAGGGAGGAGATCTGCAGATCACTGAACGCACCCACCTCCAAGCCTGACATGCACGTGTGCCCTGCTTCCTTCCACCAGGCTGTGGTGCCCCTCCTGGATGTGCTGTGACTGGCTATCTCCAGATCATGTGTCCACCGGAGGCACAGCCTGGGCCTCTTGCAGGTGACGGCTGCATATGGCCAGCGGACACTGTGAGGCTGCCTCTGCATTTCCAGGGCATGGTCCAAGTCACCACCAAAGCCTTGATGGAGACCTTTAATCCAACTTCTGGGCAGAACAGTCAATGCGGCCCCCCCCCCCCCCCCCCCCCCCGCCTTGCCTTGCACAGTCCTCCCATTGAAGGCCACCCCAGGGAGAACTGCCAACATAGCCTGGCCCAGAGAGCTGGATGGAACATAGCCAGGAGGCTCTGTTTGAGCCAAGTGTGGAAATCTCTAGAACCATCCCAGCAATGTGCAGAACCTTCCCACAGATCCTCCCAGCAACCCATTTCCCAGACGAGAACATAGAAGCTAACAGATGTGGTCACAACAGAAGCAGAGTCCTTCCTTCATACCTGTGATGTACATTATGAGTAACACAGCTGCCTGGAGTTGTCAGCTTTTGGGGGTGGGGGGTGGGGTGGTCCTCAGCTATCTACACCAGAGTTCCGTGCTCACCCAGTTTACAGATAAGAAAAGAGCTAGAGATGCGAGGGCATTCACCCGAAGTCACACAGCCAGGGAGTGAGTGGTGGCGGTGGCACCAGTGTCAGGCCTGGCTGTGGAAGCTGTGCTTTTCACTGTCCCCCATGCAAGGCCCATTCAGATCCTTGCCATCCACAAGACGTCAATGTCACGGACAGCCTATTTGTTTATGAATGGTACATATGGCTGAGCTTAAAGCTTAAGAGACTAAGATTTTTAAAGTCCAAAGAATCAGCCTCCACTGCTCTGGGGACAGTAGCTAACCTCTTAGAGAGTAGTCTAGAGTAGAGAGTAATGCTGTCCAATAGAACACAAGGGATGGAAGTTCAAATTCCTAAAAGCTACATTTTTTTTAAATGAAATTAATCCTGATGTTATCAAAGCCAGTGTATGCAAATGTTTACATTTCAAAAGTGTCACTATATATAAAAAATGATTTTTTAAAAAATGTCACTGCGAGAGGGGCTAGAGAGAAGGCTCGGTAGTTAAGGACACATACAACCCTTGCAGAGGACCTGAGTTCAGTTCCCAGCACCCTCCAAAGCCACTGGTCTCTAGGAACATCTACCTTCATATGAACACACACACAATTAAAAACATTTAAAAATAAATCTTTGTAAAATGGTTCCCGGGAACTCTCATCTTTCCTTTCCACACAAAAGCTTTGGGACACCCTGTGCCTCTGCACCCCATGCCAGCCGTACTTCCGTGCCTGTCAGCTCGTAGGAGACAGGGGAGGCAAACGTGGCGGGCAGGGCCAGCAGGCCCCAGCCACTCTACTGAAGCTAGGCTATGTCTTCCCCTGAACTCTCTACAGTCCAGCTCTAAGGGACCTCTGCCACCCAAGAACCCTGGACAGAGTCTCCATCAACCCCAATCGGCACGTTCTGCTCTAGTCCTTAGCACCCGCTGTGGGAGAGAGAGACATGAGGGGCATCTTGGGGAGACGCACAGAATGCAGGGCACCTCTGCTAAGCAGTGTCACTCTGCAGGGAAGAGATAAACTGCAATGCAGCCAGAGGTCAACCCCGGAAGATGCTGGGGAAGCTGCTTCCGTGAGAGCATGTACACACTGGTTTTTATCACTATTCCCTAAACACAGTGCAACAACCGCTTCAGGCATTTCCTTTGTCTTGGGTATAACAAATCATCAGGGTTGGTTAAAGAATAGGAGGGTGTGCCTAAGTTACATGCACATCTTGTCATTTTGTATAAGGGACTTGAGGAGACGCCCAGGGACCAACACCACAGGAAGTTTATTTACTAAAAACTACTGATCTCCAGGCCCTAAGGTTTCCCGCTCCCCTTTTCTTTTTTTATCCTCACTATTAGGAGATGAGTTCTGATGACTATTCATTTTCCTGATTGGGAAACCAAGGGCTGGGAGGGCATGTATCTCACCCATACCCCTCCGACTTGGACAACCCAAGAACACATCAGCAAAGCACTGTGAAAGCTCCCTGGAGGGGGGAGGGCAGCTGAGGGAAAGCTTCCAGAAAGGGGAGGAACATGGCACACCAGTAGCCTGGGAAGGAAGAAGGAAGCAGGTCCCCAGGATAAGGCAGGGCACACATGTTCAGGAAACACAGACCAGGCATGCCTGATATAGGTACAGGGTCCTCGGAGCTAGGCAAAGGCAGGAATTCTGGAGCTGAGACAGACACCTATACACAGGCACTGTGTGAGAAGGGTCCAAATTCAACCATCCAGTCCTGAACAGCACCCACTACCCACTTAGGCCCTAATGCCAGCTGAATCCAACTTCCCAAAATATTTACCAGAAGGCTCTGGGCACAGACTCCATTCTGTAAACTTGGATGTGATTCCAGAGCTGAAGACACAGATCGCCCGGAAAAGCAGATAAACTCTCCCTCGCATTCTAACTAACGAGAAGGAGGTGGGGAGGAGAAGGAAATAAATCAAGCCTCCCCACCGCCCAACTTAAAAGGCATCATGGTCCAGCGCAAGGAGGGAGCAAAGATGCCATGTCCTTATCAGGCACAAGGCCGCTCCAGACACAAACAAACTTTTGGCAGGCACCCTCCTTCCGCATCAGAAGGGAAGCAAGCAGTCCGCATGCATAGGCTCAGCGCCGTCCTGAGTACAGAGCAGGCTGATCTTCCCCCAAATTTCTGAAAGAGAAGGGCTCCTTCTGGGAACCAGGGAACCAACTGTAGCTTAAGCAACAAAATGAGACCTGTGAACTCCAGGTGTGACTAGCCCAGAGTTCAAATCTCCCACTGCTTGGGCCCCAGCAATGCAAAGAGGTGGGGTCAGCTGACTCAGTAGTGTGGGTAGACGATGTCAGCCCCTGCCTCCCAACCACTGCCCTCAGCATCATGGGTGGAATAAAGGAGAAAGCAACCCACAAGGATGGCCACACTCAGCCCTGAGGACACACCACAAGGCAGGCACAGCTGCTGTCTCCAGATGACAGATAAGCCAGAGTCCACGGCAGCACCAGCTCCGAGCAGGCCTCCAGATCTCATCTGGGGCCTCCCTGCTGGTGTACCCGCCCCCAGTTTCTGGCTCCATCTTCTAGGTCTGCCCATCTCCATCCCAGCCCAACACCCTTACGTTGCACAGCCCTAAATGCCCCAGAAGGAAAAGAGAACACGGGTGCATGTTCACCTTCTCCCCCTTCTACAGCCCATGCCATCTCCTGGCACCCACTCCCACTCTAGAAATGCAGCCTAGGCTCCTCAGTGGCCCATCCAAGAAGCAAGCTTTCCAACATAATATTTTCCTCCCACAGAACGTGAGAATAAAGGGCTCTTTGCTCGTCTCCTGAAATAACTGGCTCTCACCATAAAGCAATCCTCTGCCCAGTACAAATATTTCTGTAAAACTTGGTAACTCTATCTGCGGCTCCTTTTCTGAAAGTCAGAAACCTTGGAGAGTGAAATACGGCCAAGGCAGACGTTATGACAAGCTCATGAAGTCATGTCTACCCCAGGCAGTCCTCCTGGGCACAGTGATTAATTTGCTGTTAACCACAGGGACTTTGTGTCTTAATGCACTCAAAGCAAAACACCAGTTCACATTTCTGCCGGAACAATACCCACCACCCCAGTACAGAGACAGCCAAGTGGGCAGCAGAGCCACGACTGGGCTCAGGGGCCTGGAAGGATTCTGGAGAACAGAGAACCCCTGAGGCCGCCATGATACACAGGCAAGTCGCCCTCTGTGGCCTGGCCTTCGTCACGGAGGCGATGAACTTTATAAAATAAGTTAGGGGTTCTTAAGTCAGTATAAAAGCACTTAACCTAACTCACTCCAAGGCACAAGGGAAGGCACGGAGCACAATGTGGAAGATTCTAGAGAGACAGACCCCAGAGCCCTTTCAGCCTCTGCACCCACTACACAGTCATCAAGACCCTTGCAAGTGCTATTTTAGACCCAAACAGATAGAGGAGAGCTTACTGGAAATTTCCCAGTACATGTGGACATAGATATTACCTGAGTCCTAGAAACAAGAAGGAGGCTGCTCCCACTACCCAGAAGAAACAGCGTAAACCCCAGTCCAAAGCTGCATGCACCCAAAGCTCTATATCATCTTTAACTGGCAGATCCACATACAGGGAGGGAGGCAAGGTTTAAATGACATAATGGGGTGTGTGTGTGTGTGTGTGTGTGTGTGTGTGTGTGTGTGTGTGTGGTGTCAAGAGGGTAATGAGAGGAATGGTCAAAACATTATTTTATTATTATTTTATTTTTATTCACTTGTTTAGACAGGGTCTCACTATGTAGCCCTGGCTGGCCTGGAACTTGCTATGTAGACCAGACTAGCCTCCAACTCACAGATCCACCTACCTTGGCCTCCCAAGTGCTGGGATTAAAGGCATGTGCTACCATGACTGGCTCAAAACTTTTTTAATGCACATATGAAAATGTCACGGTTAAAATCATTGTTGCTTGGGTGTGTTGTTTGCAGGGCTGGGAATCAAATCCAGGACTAGCACACACTAGGCAAGCCCTCTACCACTAAGATACACCTTTGGCCTTTTATATTCAACACAAATCAAGGCAGAGTTTTTGACCTGAGAACTTTGGCTGCACTGGTACTACAGTCAAGATGAAGAGCATACATCCAAGAAGGATACATGGACTTTAGAGGGCTGCTATCAGTATTCAGGGCGGGAGGAATTCCCTGGTATTCCCATGGAGAAGCAGAGAGCTGGGAGGAAGGAGGCTCCTGCGGGCTATGTAGAGGAAATGGCAAACCACCCAGGCTTTTCTGAAACCCAATGGCCAGCCATATTTCTCCTCAAAGCTCAGCTTCTTTACCTGATAGCCCTGTCCCCAGCTGCTAGCCATCTCTTTGTTTGGTGAGTCCTCTGCCCAGGGAACTACGCATGCACAGTCTTGGCTCTACCCACTCGCCAGGATGTGTATGTAGCCTTCCCATGGGTGATTTCTCTTATGAATACACCCAAGGGGCCCAGCTGAGACAGAGGGTTAGGGTGACTCAACTCTGCAGAAAAGTAGATAGCTCAGGTCAAAACAGTGGAAGCCTAGCCTGGAATTTCCTGGAACTTTCAGCTGAAGACAGAAGCTTGAACTGCTGAGAAGGAAATCCACACTGACCAGAGAGAGACTGCCTACTAATGAAGCCAGCCCACAGTAGACAGATAAATGCTCCATCCTGCCCTGGGACAGGCAATCTGAACTCCAGATGAGCAACTTTCTGTGAGTTTGGCCTTCTTTCTTCTTATTTTTTATTTGTATTTTATTTAGTCACAGATATGATTTAGGAGAAAGGTGAGGCCCTGCTCACAGGGCAAGGGAGAAGCAAGCCAAAGCCCTCTGTGAAGAACCAGAACAGAAACTGGTACTGAAAGGCACAGAGCCTGAATCCTAGCCTCCTGCACATCTGTGACCCTCTCTCCAAGCTACTGGGATCCTCCGAGCCTCAGAGAGTCTTTCAGCATCCAGCACCTGCCATGGCCACAGAAACCTGCAATGTCCACACCCTTCTTCACAAGGGCTCTCACTCTGCTTCCACCTGGGACAGAACAGTGAAACGGCCACACCACATGGACTAACTGGTGATTAACATGCGAGGTCTCACCAGCTTCTCTCATCCCACGCACATCTCTGAACATGTGTCCCTGTTCAGGCACACCCTCAGTCCTGTTGTGACCCTCTGGGGTACTGCCTTTGATGTCTCTTCACAAGTCAGCACCTGCGAAATTCAACTGTGAGAACAACTCTAACAATCCCACCACACCTACACCTCACGGACACTGCCCCCCACCACACCTCCCCCACACTGCCCCCCCCCCCCCCCACCCCCCCCCCACCCCCCCCCCCACACTACACCTCACGGACACTGTCCCCCCTCCCCCACACATACTTCTTTAAAAAGTTGTGCCCATCAATAGCTTTCCTTCTAAACATACTCTATGGTAGGCTGCAATGCTCCCTAATAGAGATCTCAGTTCCAGTATTTAGGTCCCCATGGTCCTTTCCCTAAACTCTGGGCTAGAGCTGTGGCCTGTTGTACCCAACAGGATATGGGACCATCAGCTCTAGGCCTGAGCTTAAGAGTCCTGGCTGGGCACTCTCGGGAACATCAAATTAATTGCCAGTGGATACCGCGGCTGCTAAGTAACAGGGGGCTGGCTTCCCCTGGGCAGACCAGGGCTGCTCAGCCATGTCTTTAGGCTCAGACAGTGACCCCAGGTGCAAAGCCATAGGACTCCTCGTTCTCTTCATCTCCAATGAAAACAGAGTGGGGTCGACAAGAAAGCTCTCACTCAATGCCTGGGAGCTTGGACAAAAAAAAAAAGAGCCCACCAAGTCAAAGGCTCTGAAGCCAAGAAAGACTCTAGAGGCACAGAGGGTCAGGAAACCTGCCCAAGGCTACACAGCTTATAAGAGCTGAGCTGGGGCTTGAACCCAGGTATTCTGCTCAGAATCTAGAGCAATGAGCAAACACCAGTGTTTTTCTAACACTTGGATCATGATCTACAGTAAGTACTACGTTATAACGGGCTTCTGTGTATCTGAGCATGGGCATGAACATGCATATCTAAACTAATACAAAAAGTAACACAAACCAGTAGTCTTCCTGTAAGTGATATTTTGTTTTCTTTTTATAATTTTCTGTTTCATTTTTCTGGCCACAAGTTGATTTCAGGAATGGAGTTGTGACATAATTTTGAACCCCTGGCACGTCTCTAAGACGACTCTACAGTTTATCAGCCTGACTCTCAGTCTTGCTCCAGGGAGGTCCTACAGGTCAGTGGCTCTCCACCTTCCTGACGCTATGGCCCTTGAACACAGTTCCTCATGTTGTGCTGACCCCCAACCATAAAGTTATTTCGTTGTTACTTCATAACTGCAATTTTGCTACTGTTATGAATCATAATGTAAATATCTGATATGCGGGATGTCTGATATGTGACTCCCAAAGGGGTCATGACCCACAGGTCGAGAACAGCTGTACCAGATGAAGAGGGACTAGAACTGTTCAAACACGAGATGCTGTCCCCAACAGCTCAAGAACTAAAGTCTCGGCCCCTAGGTAGTGGCTCTATCTTGGGAAGGCACTGAAATCTTAAGGGAGAAGGGTCCAGCTGGGAGCAGGTCCTGAAGGGGAAAGTCTTTGGGGAGATCTCGTCTCTGACTCCTGCCTCTGCTTCCTGTCCCACATGAGCTACTCTGCCCCTCAGCCTCCAGCCCTGAGGGCCTACATCGTCTGAAACTGTACGCACAACAGACGCCTCCTCCCTTGTCGTCGTCCGCTAGCATTTTGTCACCGCAACAAGAAAAGTGACTAATACGGGGAACCAGCACTGCCTACCTCGTCAGGATGCTGAGAGAACTGAGCAGTGCGGACAAGGATGCCATGGCCCAAGGCCTGGCATCCTCAGTGCTCTGGAGGCTGAAGCTCTGCTGCAAGCACCTCCTCCTGGTGGGCACCCAGGCTTTCCAATGAGGCTGTGCACACTGCCAGCAGCCAGGAGACATCAGAAGAGGCATGTGCTCAGGACTACCGCAGACACAGCCTACCACAGGCAGAGGGCCGGAAGAGGACCCCAGCACCCACAGACATGGCAACTGTGCTCCCAGGTAACCCAGGTTTCCTTAAGTCCTCTTTCACGCTTACAATCTGTCTTAACCACAGGGAGAAAGAGGGCAAAACAACAAAAATTCGAGGTCAAAACCAGCCCTGTAACAAGACACCTGTGGAGGCCAGGTGGGGCACAGGTGTGGGGCACAGGTGTGGATCCCTAACCAACACCTCACACCCACTAGAAGACAGGCCCCTGAGTGAGGCACCCTGCCCAACCTTCTGAAGTAGGCAAAGGAGAGGCCCTCTGGATGGCTGTGGGTCTGCCTCTTTTCCACAGTCTAAGGCCAGACTAACTCTTCGCTGTGCCTAACCCAACTCCACAGTCAGCCAGCCACAGGAAGAGGAGTCGGGGGGGGGGGGGGGGGGGGTTGTGAGAGTCTTCTCCCTGATCCTCCACAGGGCCAGGAAGAGCAGCAGCTGGAGTCGGGAAGGTCTGCAGCAGACACCTGATCTTCCCACAGGATGTGGCACCCATCACCACCACCCACTCCAGCAGGCATGGCCCACCCTCTGCTGGTTCACACTCCTGACCTGACGTCTGGGAGACCAGACTCAGACTCCAGGAGGCGGCTAAGGGCTTTGTGCTTCTGCATCTCCTGCCCTGTGCCTGGAAGGTTTGTGCCAAGCCCTCCTTGCCGGGCCATCTCCTGCTTGTTCCTTGGGGCTCAGTAGCTTCAGCATCACTCCCTAACCTGAAGCATTAACCCCTCACTTTCCTTCACAGCCTGTCCTGCAGCACACGCGGATGCCCACGCTCTTGGCATGTATCTGTTTGATCATGAGCGGACACTCTAGAAAGCTTTGAGAGGAAGGGTGTCTGTTCCATTTCCCCACTTGCTGACATGAACTTATTTCACCCTCAGAGAACTCCATGTGGTGGGAACAGTTCCTTTACACATGCCACAGATGTGAAGATGGAGGACCTGAGATGAGCCATTGCTGACCCCAGGCCACCCATCAGGAAGCACACCTGGGATGGAGGCCTAAGATGTCAGACTCCACACACCACAGTCCTACCTCTAGAGCAGCAGCACACATACACCGGTCCTCAGCAACAACAGCCAATCCACATCTCTCCTGCCCTCCCGCTGTCCTGCCACAGAAACAAGCTGGGGCTTCCCAGCTCAGAGGGCTACCTGCTCTATTCCGTTTGCAGCCAAACCCAGCTTTTCCTGTCAGGCCAGCAGTTTTCACTTAGAAGTAGGTCCCTCGTCCACATGATGAAAGGGTCTTCAGGGGGCAGATCTCACAAGGTGATGTGAGCAATGCATTCAGCCCCACACTTCATCCAGCCTGCACAGTGTCTGTATCCACAGGGCTGATCCGGAAGTGATCACAAGCACCGTGCACAGGCCAAATCCAGCTACCTGCTCATCCACAGGAAGTGTTCCCTAAAACTTTCTTTAGTTGACTTGTTTTTTTAGAAACAAGTTCTCATATGCCCAAGATGACCTCAAGCTTGTAATCCTCCTGTCTCAGCCTCCTGGGTGGTGGCATCACAGAGGGGTGCCACCATGCCCACCATGTCTTAAATTCAGAAGGTTCTGCATACAAATCCAGATACTAGATTCTCTAAACCACCAGATGACAACTTCAGGACCATGGTCCCCAGAGGCTAAGGGTTGGCACTGCCCTCTTGAGGCGGGGTGTGTGACCAATCACCGATACCTTCCACCCAGCCTGCTGCACCTACTACTCCGACTTCTCTGGCTCTGGGGTCCCTGAGAACTCAGTATCAGCATTCCACAAAGCCTCTCCCTGTGCCTCCTCCTCCAATCGCACTTCCAGTCAGTCCTACCCTTGTCCATGGGTTATACCTTAAAGAGCCCTACATACAATGGGATTCTTCTTAACCACGCTAGGAGGCCAACAGTACTACCACCCCAGTTCCCAGGTGTGAAAACTGAGGCCCAAAGATGCTCAGTCTTCTGCCATAGCATGTTCACACACTCCCTACCTTCTCTATGGCACCCTAGGGAAGCCAACCAATCCCTGGGCACTAGTTCCCTCTGAATTCAGCCAAGAGAAGGACCTGGAAGGTAGAGAGAAAGTGAAATAGTTCTTCCCACCCTTTGCCACCCCCACACTGTGGCGCTGACCTCAGCTAATCACCATGCCTACAACCTCTCCCGGCCACCCATTACCTGTGCCTAAGCAGCAGCTGGGGCCAGACCCCATTTGTTTCAACAGCCAGCAGGTCTCTCCCACCCTTGCTCGCAACTCTGGGACCTCAGGAATCTTCTCATTTAAACTATCTACAGTGCATCTGCTTCCCACCACATTCACTGGTTGGCCCAGAGGCCTGGCTTAGAACCCGAAGTCTCAATGAAAAAGTGTGCAGGTGGAATTAGAACCCAGACTGTGGGCCTCCACAGCTCCTGCTCATCTCACAGTCTATTCTATTTCTCCTGGCCCCTTGCCTGCCTGCAGCCTCTCCAAGGGTCCCCTGGATGGCCTCCAGAGAACCAAGTGTTATACCTATTCCAGTGCAGACCTGTGGATCCACACAGAGCTCATGGAATGTTCTGCCACTTGATTCCTCTTCACCTTCCAAAGTATTTTTACAGCAGAGAGTCACATTCTTTCCCTCCACAGAACAGATCACAGACTCTTTTCAACACACTGACCTCATACAGGGCTACCTCATGTTTCCCCTGTGAACAAAGACCTTATCCCAAAACGCAGTGAGACGGTGGCCAGGGGTGGGTATGATGGCTTGTGCTTTAAATCCCAGCACTCAGCAGGTAGATCTCTGTGAGTCTGAGGCCAATCTAGTATACCCAGAAGGTGACCAGGCCAGCCATGACCTCCATCCGCAGCTCCAACACACTGTCCAGTGCTCTGTGGCTTCCCACCTGACACTCAGCAAACATGTAACCACTGTGACATTCCCTCTCTGCTCCCGTCCCCAACCCACCTCTGGTGTTTATCTCACACCCCAGTGGTTCCTGCTCTAGACTCAGGGCCTCCAGGGTGTCCCCCAACCTTCCTTTAATATCTTCACTGCTCAACAACTATCTTCCATATGTGGGCCAATCTAACTTAGAAACACCCATGCCAAGACCTAATGTTCAGCATCTGCATAGAAAATGCAGCTGCATTTTCAAAAGCTCACACTACAGCATTGGGTATTATAGGGGACAAGTACAGAGCACTCCCGTCTCCCTTATCCTCATTCATGAACACCAAAATTTACAATGCTCAAGTCTCTTACATAACAAGGGACCATACCTGTATGGTACATGTATAGTATGTGCATGTATGGTACATGTGTGGTATGCTTATATCAAGCCCACATTGCTTATAATTCCTAATTGGTGGTTTGAATGAGAATGGCCCCCATAAGCTCCTATGTTTGAATGTTTGGTCCCCAGTTGGTGGAGCTGTTTGGGAAGGATTAGGAGGTGTGGTCTTGTTGGAGGAGGTGTGTCACTGGGGGCAGGCTTTGAGATTTCAAATGACTCATGCCATTTTGAGTTAGTTCTCTCTGCCTACTTGTGGATCAAGGTGTGAGCTCTCAGCTGATAATGCTGCCATGCCCTTGCTCCACCATCATGGACTCTAGCCCTCTGAAACTTTAGCCCAAATTACAAGTTGCCTTGGTCAAGGTATCTTATCACAGCAATAGAAACATGACTAACAGATCTAACATAATAAAATGCTACGTAGTCAACGGTGTGTCTTGTTCAGAGAAGGATGACAAGAAGCAAAGCCTGATCAGCTTGGATGCATCGTTTTCAAATATTTTCAGTTTTCAGTTGGCTGAGTCCATGAATGCAGGGCCCACATATGGACAGTCGATAATGTGTCACAATAAACGGACTTACTTCAGAAGTACAAAGAAGTTGAACACTAGGGAATTTAGCAATGTGGATTACTATACAAATAATACATCAGCCGGGGATGGTGGCGCTCACTGTAATCTCAGCAATCAAGAAGTTGAGGCAGAAGGATGGTGATTTCCAGGTCAGTCTAGCCTACACAGGAAGATCCTGCCTTGGAATAACACCAGAAACCCAAATCATACACCACACCAGTAAATGATCCATCCCAACAATGCGCTAACAGCATTTGATAAAACTGAATGATTATTCCTAATTTAATAAATCTTAGAGAGCCAGGAATCAAAGCAACTTATTCTAGCTAAACATATAACACACATGACACCTTGCTGTTACTCAACAGAACTCAGGAAACACTCTAAGTTCTGAGGTAAGGACAAGCTGTTCCTCAGTTTCCACAGCAGCCTAAGCAGAAGGAATTGCCAGCAGAATGAACAAACACCCATACGAGCTCTGAGCCTCAAGGCACTCTGTTGCTGAAGCATATGTCCAACTCATATTTTATTATTTGCATCTTAAAACATTTGTGTTCTACCAGGCTGTAAGCCTCCTGACAACGGCTTCTGGTCAGTGCACAGAGCAGATGCACATTCCACTACAGATACACGATTAGTAGGACAGAAGGCACTCGACACATAAGACAGAGTGACGTCATCTCACTCCTCAGCAGGAGAGGCCAAAGTTCAGAAGAGGGAAAGGCCCTTTAGTTGATGTCATGCTACAGCAAAGCCCACCCTACCCTGAAGCCCTCTACCAGCCATCAGCCACACACAGGGTCACATGCCATAGCCAATGTGGCTTAGCAAGCCAGAACAGTGACGCCCAAACTAATTCCTCAGGGCTACTAAGCAAACATGGCCCTGGACAGGCCCCTCGGACAGAGTCACACTGGCTGGCCAGGGTTCCTGCGTGCCCTGCTGAAGCTAAGGATGACTTCAGCAGAGGGCCCTACAGCTTTCCTCCTGAGCCTTGTGGCTGGTGCCCACATGGATAAACATCCCTCTCAGCTTGCTCAGGCATTTATCAAAGAATTACTTATACCTCTGGAAGTGCGTGTTTAGAAAAGGCTCTCCACCCACCTGGGCTTGGCAGGGTGCGGCCTGGCCGGACTCTTGGGCTACCCTTTATAGATGGCTACCCTTCATGGAGTGGGCATGCCTTGCCTCTGCTCCAGCCTGAGAGCTTGCCCCTGTCCAGCAGAGAGGCTGAGGCCACAAGGAGGCAGGCAGCTTCCCAGGATAAACGGAGCAGGGTGACATCAAAGTCCAGCTTCCAGATCCAACAAGTGAAGCCTTCAGCTCTCTCTGGCCTTTCGTCAAGGGTGTTCTGGGCTCCTGCCTCACTTCTTTCTGACAGGAGGATAGATGTTTGGTTTGTGAGGAACTGGATTCTTTCCTTTCTCATGAAGAGGAAGCTAGGGAAGAAGTAAGGGTAAGAAAACAAGAGGAGAATGTGAGAGACAAGAGCTGCAAGAAGAATGTGGAAGCCAGAAAGAGAGGGGAGCCTGGAGGCAGCTACAGGAAGTGCCTGGATCCAACACGCAGCCAAAAAGTTTCCAAAGTTTGTACAGCTAAGCAGAGTGTGAATTCACAGCCCTGGGCTCCTGACTCATTAGGACCCCATCATGGGCTCCGCCCCTGATTCCAGGGTCCCTTTGCATAGGCCTTTAGTTGAATCTGGAAAGCCTGGGCAAGGAAGCTCTTCCCACAGCTCAGCCTCACTGTACTTCATGGCACAGCGCACTTGCTCTGGGGTTGGCTATCAGCAGCTTCTTTCCCCCCAGCCCTTGAACTGACTTTCTCTGCCTCACATCCCTTAGTTTCCTACCCACACAACTGAGTTTCTTCTACCTACAACTTGGCTCTAGAGGGCCACCAACCCATTTGACCACTGGGTAATGTCCCATCCTAGATCAATTCCAAAGACTACGTAGCAGGCTCATGCACCTGTCCCTGGACAGGTGTTCAAGCACACCAAGAGCTGTTCACCTGCAGGGCTTTCCAAGACTCAGTTCCAGGGACACTTCCAGTCCCCATCAGCCACATTCCCTTCACAACCACCTGGCCTTCCCACCACACTCTAACCCATCTTCCAGTGAAAACATCTTAACAGTGCAGGCCATCCCTTCCCCTGTACATCCTGGTAGGCTTCCAGCCCTCCGCCTGTTCACTTGCTGACTTTTGCTTCCTTCATTAATCTGAAAGTTAGCCAAGGGCAAGGACCATGCCTCTTTCCACTGTTTCCCAATGCATGATACTATGGGAAATATTAACAATAGATTGTTAATAGTGATTAATCAACTAAGTGCCTGCCTATAAGAAAGGCTTGGTTCTACAATTCCACTAAGGACAGTGGACTTGGAAGAGATGAATCCTGGCAGCAGGAATAAAGGGTTTGAAGCTGGCAAGGGGGAAGGAGGCAGCAAGGACCAAAATGGTGACCAAATTTTCTCTCTTCATTCATCCACAGCGAGGGCCGACTCTGCACCTCAAGAAAACAGTGGCATTTTGTAGCTGGCTTTTTTTGTTGTTGACAGTTCAACTTTGACCACTGTAAGTGTCCAAGAAGACAGGTGGTCACTGATGGGGAGGTGAGCTTCCCGGTACAAACAGAGGCACTCTCGCCACCCCATCTCCTCTCCTCCTCCCACTAGGCAAGGAGGTAACAGCCCCTGGTTCTACTCCTAGCCACAGGCAAGCTATGCTGTCTGGATTGTGAATGGAGATGCACACCCCTGGCTTCCAGAGAACAGACAGCACATACGGCCCGGCTCAAGGAAACCCAGTCTCCTTCTTAAAGAAGTTTTAAAGAGAGGAAAGGTACTAGTTAAAGTGCCCCCAAGAAGTCACACAGATGTGCCACAGAGGCAGCCACTGACAACACCACTTGGCAAGACCAGGAGCACCCGGCAGTGATGTCTGGCATCTGGCACAGCTCAGGCTTTCCAAGACACTCCTTGCTGGCTCCCAGGCACAGGTAGTTCTCAGGACTGTGAAGCTGAGCCTGAGTGCCATCAGCCAAGGAGACCCTCCCTAGGCCACTCAAAGATGCCTGTGACTGAAGGCGCGTACCATGCCTCTACCCTGAAACCCCCACCAGCCTCAAAGCAAATCATCTTTTAATTCTTAAACACCAAGTCAAGCCCACCTCCCAATACATAGCTTTGAAACCACGTAAGGAAGTCTAACACTTTCCATATGGTGAAGACATGGGGCCTTTTAATTGTGCCAACTGGTATCATTCAAGGGTAATTCCCCTGGAATCCAGAATGCAGGCAGCAGCTGGATCAGCCCCCAATCTCATCACCCAGCCCCACCCGACCCCATGCAGCATGCCTGCACCCTCCTAATCTTCCCCAAATATCAAAATGTGCTAGGTGCCCCCTAATCAAATTACCAAAGTGCCTGGCAACCGCCTTTGATCTACAGGGGGGTTTGCTTGCCCCCAACCTATTTCTGCAAGCAGTTTTGCTATAAAAGAACAAAAGGATCACAGTGCACGGGGTAAAGGTTGTTTTGAATCTGGTTACACACACACACACACACACATCCACTCACGCTCACAGCGTGGTCATGGCAAGTCGTCCCCCCTCATGCCTGAGTCCACTCAGTTGCTCTGCCTACCTAGGAGCTTCACCGTTCAGCCACTGCTCACCTAGCATTGCCACTGGGCTGTCTCTGACCGCCTGCTGCATTTTTTCTACTTTCTCTTGGAGGTGAGTGTATTTTAGCCTCTAATTCTGCTCAGTATATGTGTCTCAGGCATGTACTTGGCTCGGTCTACTGTCCTTCACTCACAGTGCTGATATGTCTCCTATCATTCATCACTTTTCTCCTCTGAGCTTATATTCCCCGAACCTCATCAAGCATCCATGGAAAGGCAAAAGCCCAGCCCTTCGCCTGGGTCCCACCAGGTGAGCCTACAGTGGAATGGTGTAGGTGGAAGAGCACAAACATCAGGGTCCCTACATAAATATCACCCTCTCAGCTCTGGCATGGATGAGTGTGGTGATAGTTTGTGTTCTGACAAATAAAGCTTGCCTGAAGATCAGAGGATGGAGCTAGCCACTAGTTATCCATAGAGGCCAGGCAGTGGTAGCACACACCTTTAATCCCAGCATTTGGGAGGAGGAGGCAGGAAGATCAGGAGTTCAAGGCCACCCTGTGCTACAGGAGATTGATCCAGTCTAAA
This sequence comes from Peromyscus aztecus, assembly GCA_902168405.1. Classification (NCBI taxonomy): domain Eukaryota; kingdom Metazoa; phylum Chordata; class Mammalia; order Rodentia; family Cricetidae; genus Peromyscus; species Peromyscus aztecus. The sequence continues at coordinate 4,086 of CABHPQ010167766.1, read as the reverse complement.
AGAGAAACAGAGCCAGGTGGTGGTGGCGGCGGCAGCGGTGGCGGTGGCGGCGGCACACACCTTTAATCCCAGCACTAGGGAGTTGGAGACAGTAATATAAGGCAAGAGAAGACAGGAGCTCAGTCCTTTTTGGTCTGAGGAGTTGTGGAGGTCAGAGGTGACTTTGGCTGTTCTTTATTTCTCTGGTCTTTCAGCATTTACCCCAATATCTGACTCTGAGTTTTTATTATTAAGACCAATTAGAATTGAGCTACAGATGAGAACATTACTGTGCCCATTTTACAGATGTGCTTATCAAGATACATAAAGTTAAAGTGACTTGCACAAGGTGACAAGCTACTGTGCAGAGCCTGACCTCATGCACTTCCGTATGCTGGGGGGTAGGCTGAGTTGAGTGCCTGTGTGGCCACGCTCATGCCCTGGGGCTATGCATGCAACTTGGATCCTGCCACAGACACGGGGCAGGTAGGGCTCCTCTTGCTTCTTCCTCCCCACCAACTAGCTCCTGTGGACATGGTGGCAACTGTCTGTGAGCCCTTCTCTGGGAGCCAAGCAATGCTGAGCTTCACACACACAGACTCTGGAAAGGGAGACAACGCAGTCTACACCAGCTGGCTGCAACTCCAGAGGGTTATGGGGAGATTAAAGTAATAGAAGCAATGTGCTTGGCACACACAGGCACTCAGGCAATACTAGATTTCACAGCAATAATAATGTTGTCAATTGGATAAGCCAGTAATGTGTCCCCAGCCACTTTGGTGACAGGACAGGTAGAGAAGTGGACACAGAGGCCTTCACCAAGACAGGCCTGGTACTGGCTACAGGAAGCTGCCAGCCCTGGAAGCTAGCAGACTGCTAGAGTCCACACCCATCTACATCCTGATGATATCATGGAAGGACCTGCCAGCCACCCCTCCCATGCCAGTGGAATTCAGGGAAATGACAGGACTGAAATGTGCTCACCACTGGCCTGTCCAGCACCCTCAGTGTCCCCACCATTTCAGCACTCATTCTCACATTCCCAACTACGACCACTTGAACCCAGTATTTTTCCCTGTATTGATTTTGAACTCACCTACCTCTTTCAACTTTGATTCATCCTAAGTGATAACATCCGTGAAATCATGTGTTTGATGTCCCAGTTATTTTTCTCTGATTAAAAAAGATAGAGACCTATAAAGATTAAAGACATTCCCTCTAGAGACCACCTGAATTGCTCCACAGGCCACCACCAGTGCAGCCCCACACTTTGGCTCAGCCTGGTCCTCTCCTGGGGTTGATGCGCGGCCCTACTACTGTGACCACTGCAGGCTGGAACCCAGGCATCCAGATCTGTTGGGATCCACTCTCAAGGAAGCAGAGACCCCCTCCCCCCACTCAACGTCTTTGATGGCTGGTCCACCCCCTCAACTACCCAACACATGTCACGCTGATGGCTCTACGCCTCACATCTTCAAAAGGACTTTGAACAAATATTAATGACCCCTCCTTTTCAGAGAGGGGGGTGAGGCAGGAAGGCAAGCACCATCCATCCCATGCTGTCCTCAGCTGGGGGAAGAAACCAGGCAACGAAATTCCGTGACTTCAGCAAAGCCACAGGCTTAAGCAGGGGCCCCCTCCCCCTTCATTTCCCCCAATGGCAACTTTTACTGGCTTGCATTCCTCTTGCTGGGAACACTACTATTTAATTAAAAACGACAGACTTTTGTTTTCCTCTCCTCCTTCCCCCTCCCTCCCATCCTCCCAGCCTGGATGCCAAGGAGACCCACCAAAAACATGCGGGGAACATTTGTTATGGCTTTGAAGATAAAAGTCAATTGAAGCAAGCCCTCGCTGTATTTCAAGTTTCCCCTCTAGCATGGAGTAAAAGCTGCCTGGCAGTTTAGAGAGAGGAGAGAGAGAAAGAGGAGAGAGACAGAGCCTAAATAAATGTCATTCTGCAGGAATACTTTATGAAAATAAACAGGCTGAAAAAAAAAAACAAAACTTGATTAATGGAAATCCTCTCTGTTGGCCTGTATTGAGCTGCAAATGCATCTGTTCATATGTCTAAATTGGATTGTTTTCATTGGTCCTTAAATAAATAAGTACATCAAAAACTAGGAATGGTGGGGGAAGGGGAAATTTGTGGTTCTGTTAAAAGGCTCCAAAAGCCCTGCCTCCACCCCTGGGCCCAGTTCTGACCCTTCTACTAGGGTAGCAGCCCCAATTCCAGCCAGCCAGCAAACTAGAGGGCCAGGGAAGAGACAGTCTGAGCCACATAGTAGAGAGGGAGCTTATCCCAGAGAGAGAGTACATTTAACACACCACACACACCCACACACACACCACCTCCCTGCAATGGTACACACACACACACACACACACACACACACACACACACACACACACA
>CABHPQ010167765.1:8399-25846 GCA_902168405.1 Peromyscus aztecus | reverse complement strand
TGCCACCAACTACAGGTGTGTGCCACTGACCACAGGTGTGTGCCACCAACTACAGGTGTGTGCCACTGACCACAGGTGTGTGCCACCGACCACAGGTGTGTGCCACTGCTCTCTGCTAAATAAAATCTCCAACTAATGGGAAATCTAGTCACACTCTGCCATGAATGAGGAAGCGTTTAGAAGAGGCTTTGTGCTTCTCTAAAACAAATGCTTCCTATGAAATAAATACGGCAGGGAAATCAGAGAAACGGCCATTGTAGAGAAGGCCACAGAGCCAAACAGTTGAAAGTGCTCCAAGTGGCTGCCGACCTTTCTAAAGGTTCAGCATGCTGGAATGGATTCTTTAGTGAAAAGTGGAAAATTCAGGCGTCTGCATTAGTGAACAGAAGTCTTGGCAATTCTACACTCCTTCCTTTCTGTATGTGCAACTGCTTTTGTGGCAGAAGCTGAAGGGAGAGAAATTAAATAGCACAATGATCTCAGGCTGGTTTTGTGAGAGAATTTAACTACATTTAAGTGGCATTTAAAAGACTAACCAAAAGAAAGAGCAGTTATTAAAGGCAGTTGGACTATCCTCCTAATGCAGCTATAAGTGACCGAACTCCAAGATCACTTAAATATATTTGAAAAGGCTCATGGACTAAACCCTAGCAAAGAAGGAAATGGAGAAAGTCCCCAGATGACTTCCCCAAGAGCCTCGAAGAAGAAACCTTTATAACAAATCTCCCAGCTTCTGGGAACTGGGGTTTTTACAGAGCATGAAGGGACAGTCCAAAGTACCTCAAAACATGTTTTTGTTACAAAAACCACATGCGAATCACTTAATAATGGAACTGATAGAGTACTTTAAATACAATTATTTTGCTCCTGCAGGATTCTTAGTACCTAAAAGCACATGATAGGTCAGTAATTTTTTCCTTCCTGATTTTCCCCCCTGTGGTGTTAGAGTGAAACCATGGTCTTGCACATGCTGGGCAAATGCTCTACTACTGAGCTGCACTCCCCTGTCTAGTAGAACTATCTGTTTTCTGTGCTGGGAACAAATCCAGGCCTTTCTACATGCCACTCAAGTGCTTTGCCACTGAGCTCTATGCCTGGCAATAACTAACTGCCGAATGAGTTATTTCTGCCTCATCATTAAATTGTTAGCAACCAAATGCAGTTTTACAGCCACTCATTTGTAATGATAATAATAATAACAGCATCTAAGGTAAAAGCACCATTCCCGTCGCCTAGTCATTGTTCAGTGGTTTAGAAACACCACTTAGCCAAACCCAGGGAAGAAAGGAGTCCTGTCCTAATGGAGGAGCATCTCTGTTCCCAGACTTCTCAGCTGATAGCCTGTGACTGCCTGAGTACTTCCTGTGCCTCCTCACCCCTTGCCTACACAACTGTCCAAAGCTTTACATCAACCTGTCCACTTCACATTGCTAATGTTTTCCCCCATTGGCTTGGTGCCAATATTTTATATCTGTCATCTTTAAAAAACCCATACCCTTGGGGGCTGGATGGATGGTTCAGTGGTTAGGAGCATCTATTGCTCTTACAGAGGACCTGGGTTCAGTTCCCAGCACCCACATGGTGATTCACAACTATCTGTAACTCCAGTAACACCCTGTTCTGGCCTCTGAGGGGACCAGGCACATAGGTAGTACACATACATACATATATGCAGGTAAAACACTCATACACATAAAATAAATAAACCCTAAACACAAAACCCCGGCACCCTTGACTCTCTATTCTCTTCTGGAAACTGCCTCACTTTTCTGGGTTTCCTTCCGAAGAACTTGAAATGTGTGTCAGTACGGCGGTCTATGGTTCCTTTCCATAGAACCTTTCCTCTTTCTAGAACATTCTCCAGTCAAACTTTTCATCCTTCGGCTACACAAGAGCGCTCTAGAGCCACCACTACAGGGAACCAACAAGCTCAGAGGGACATAGGGCAGGAACTGGAGATTAGAGCGCTTCTCAATAGGCAGCCCAGTCCACGTAGCTATCCACAGCCTTCGTTAGTCACCCCCACATTCCTTTTCCCAGGGGACAGCTCACATACCAGGAGAGCATACCTGTGCTGGAGGAATCAGGTCTTCAACACCTCACACCCCACAGAAATCCGTATCTTCCATGACGCTGTATAGACCTGGATCCCAGGATCCCTGCAAGGGTCTTATGGTGGTTGAAAAATGGCTTCCAAAAGGTTAAATCTGAAACCTAGTCCCAGGTACTGAGACTGTGCCCTCATTTGAAAATAAGTGTTTGCAGATGTAATGAAGGCCTGCAAGTGAGATCAGCCTTGGCCGAGGATGGCTACACATCCAGTTCCTGGCTTCCCTGTTAGAGGAAGGGGAGGGAGGCTAGAGACAAAGTCTCAGAGGGAAGGCCATGGGAGGATGGAGCAGAGATCAACATGGTGTGTCTGCGAGTTGAGGAGCACCGTAAACCATGGGCAGCCTGCTAAGAGACAAGCTGCTAAGAGAAAATGATGGAATGCACTCTCTCCCTGGTCCTCCAGAGGGACCAACATGCTCAACACCTTGATTGTGAATTCCTGCCCTTCAGGTCTGAGAAAAGAAAACATGTTTTAAATTACATTTATTATTTATTTGTGTGTGTGCATGTGCGTGCATGCGTGCATGCGTGTGTGTGTGTGTGTGTGTGTGTGTGTGTGTGTGTGTGCATGCAGAGGACATCTTATGGGAGTTGGTTCTTTCCTTCCACCATGTGGGGCTCAGGAATTGAACTCAGGTGGTCCGCCTTGACTGCAGGTTGTTTTATCCGCTGGGCCATGTTGCTGGTTCGAATTTTGGTTCTTCACCTTTTTTTAATGATTTATTTATTTATTTACTTATTTATTTTGGGGGGGAGTTTTGCATGCATATATGTGTGTGTCCCATACATATATGTGTTCCACATGCATGCCTGGTGCCTGAGAAGGTCGGAAGAGGGCATCCCACCCCGTGCAACTGGAATTACTGACGGCTGTGAGCTGCCGTGTGGGTTCTGGGAACTGAACCCAGATCCTCTGTGAGAGTAGAAAGTACTGTTAACCACTAAGCCATTTCTGAAGACCCCCAAATTTTGGTTCTTTTAAACTGCTAAGCTTGTGGTAATTTGCCTCAAGAAACAAACACAAGATATAATTACCACTACTCTCTGGGAAACCCAAAGTATTACCATTCTCATCAAGAATTTATAGGTTTTCATTGTTCCTCCAAGTATAGACAAGGACCGCCAGCCAGAGGTTTTTATTGTAAGTGAGTGGCATTGCCAAATACCACTGGTAACAAGCAGCTCTTTTATGAGGACAGGTATCACCAGGTTACATCCTCACGCGGCTAAATACGGGGAATGCATGGAGAGGTCAGGACTGGCATGCAGAAACCTGGCAAAACAGGAGCTCCCACTTAGCAGCAGCAGAGTGTGGCTGTGTGGGGATGCCCGTCCATAGCTGCCAGATTCTCCCATTTTCCCAAGAGAGTACAGAAGTTTAAACACTGGTTCAAGGGGGGCTGGAAAGAGCTGGCTCAGCAGTTAAGAGCATATACTGCTCTTCCAGAGGACCTGGGTTTGGTTCCCAGCAATCTATCTCATCAGGTTAAATCAGGTCCAGTACTTTAATACAGCCAGTTTTCTAACAACATAAAACTCCTGGATAGGGGCTGAAGAAATAGCTCAATGGTTAAGAAAACGGTCTGCTCTTCCAGAGGACTGGGGTTCAGTTCCCAGCACCCATGCAGCGGTTCACAGCTGTCTATAGCTCTAGTTTCAGAGGATCCAATACCCTCTCTGGTCTCCTCAGGCACTTCCTGCATGTGGCACACAGACATTCATGCAGGCAAACTACCCGTACACATAAAATAAAGGTAAGTAAAATATAAAAAGAAAAACACTCCTCAGTATTAAAAATATCTAGCCAATTGATGAATTCTTCCTGCCCTGATCCTTTTCAGACATGTATTTGCTAGTAAGCATTTGCCTTTGTGATGATTTCAGTCACCTCACAGCCAGAACGCTGAGCCAATCCCCAGCTGTCCACACCACTCCCTTCTTCAGTTCAGTTTCTTGGTATTTGGGTGTGTTGCAAACTTTTGCTTTATAGCCAACGACAGGATTTTAAAGAGATTAAAAGCTCTTTGCTTTTCCATTTAGAGTTGAGGCCCTCTGGATGGGACCTGGTGAACTGGGTACACGGGGAAGTGAGTTCTAGGGATGGATGATGCTGTTCTGAACATCCTGCCAGAAGGGAAAATAATGCTTTATTCTAAGAGAGAAGGGAAGTGTAAAGGCCCGCCATATTTAAGGAGACTTCATAAGTGATTTCAAATTCCCACGTACTTCAAACTCAACGGCTTACTCTTAGTTTTAAATTCCCTTCGTGCTGTTAAGTGAGCCCAAGAGCAAAATGCTTTTTAGTTATTTGAAAGCCACATTTGATCTTATATAAACTAGCATTTGTGTCTGTAGTGCGGATTGTCTTGAGATTTTGATGTGTGCATTTTATTTATGTGTGTGTGTGTACGTGTGTGGTATATATGCACATGTATGTGTTGGAGCACTTCCGAGTGCATGTGCATGTATGGCTAGAGGTCAACTTCAAATGTCTTTCTTTGTCATTCCCCACCTTATTGTGTGAGGCAAAGCCTCTCACTGAACTGGGAACTCACCGATTAGTATACGCTGGCTGCACAGCAAGCCCCCGGGACCTGTCTCCAACCCCAGTGCCCAAACCCAAGTCCTCATGATGGCACATGAAGCATTTTACCCTCCGAGACATTCTTCCAGCTCCCAGTTTGTACTTTTAAAAGAGGATTTGGGTGGGCGATATGGCTCAGTGTGCAGAGGTGATTGCAGTCAGGCTTGACGACCTGATCCCCAAATCCCATATGGCAGCAGAACTGACTTCTGAGAGTTGTCCTATAGCTTCCACACGTGGACAGCAGTGCACATGTGCATGCGCACACATACACACAAATAAGTAAATGTTAGAAGAGGACCTGTTGCAATCAAACTGATATATATCAGCTAGTTTAATCTAACCATTTCATCATCCATAACAAAAGATCACATTGTATGGCCTAAATATATTCAGATGTTCAAATATATCTTACTTTGTTTTGAGATAGGGTCTCAGTGTAGCTCAGTTTGGACTGGAACTCACTCTGTATCCCAGGCTAGCCTAGAACTAACAGTAATCCTCCTGCCTCAACCTCTCAGTGCTGGGAATATAGGTGGGAGCCATCTTATCCAATTATATCTTACTTTTCAAACCTAAAATTGAAAGAGACAGGTGGTGGTGGCACACGCCTTTAGTCCTAGTACTTGGGAGGCAGAGGTAGGAGGATCTCTCTGAGTTCAAGGCCAACCTGGTCTACAGAGTCAGTTCCAGGAGAGCCAGAGCTACACACAGGGAAACCCTGTCTCAAAAAAACCAAAAGTAAACAAACAAACAAACAAATAAATAAATAAAATTGAAAAATAAAACAAGCACGAGAATCTATTTATGTGCTGAGAATACAGAATTAATTGCTTCTTTGTTAAAAAAATTTTTTTCATAGATACTTTGTGACTTCCCAATATGTGACAGGCACAAGATGTTTATAGACATCCTTCTTCCTTCATGAGTCACAAGGTTTAAGCATAGAAGAACTATGATCAGGTATTTCCTATATCTGGGGACATATCTGCCCCCTAAGTCCTCACCTTGACCTGATCTCCGTTTGACAGACTCAGTCTTTACATGTGACACACACTTGCATACGCAGATGGGAAGGAAGCTGGCGTCAACCCAGAGATCACCTCCTAGAGAATGTATATTTTCTCGTATCCCTGAATTTTGATTATGCAACTGGGCTCTAATAAATGTTCTAATAATTGGACTCTATTTCCATCTCGATAGACTTGAGAAAAATGACATGCAGTTGTGAGCTGCCCCCTCCGCCCCCTTCTTAACGTTCTTACAGTAGCGTGTTCCTCCACTCACTGCTTCCCCTCTGAAGGCACTGAAAGTGTCTTCCTCACACATTTCATGTTTCCCCTCTTCTCCTGGAGGGAATGCTCCTTCGGGTCAGAGCCCCCAGCAGAACGGTTGTTTTCGTCACACACCCCTGCTCTCTCCCTCCTTCTCACCGAACCGCAGGAACAGGGTCTAGGTTGGCGAGGAGAGCAGGAGCTGGTAACTCTCCGCTCTAGGCGGTTTTACAGCTGCCAGGAGTAGCTTCTTGTTTAAGAAAAAATGTGGTCTGATTTGTTAAGCTCACCCGGTTTTCCTTAAACACATAGTGTTTTGGATATTTATATGTCTGGGGAAATGCATAAACAGCATTTGAAAATACACTATTTCCAGCCACCCTTCCCTTGTCCAGAGAGCCTTCTGAACACACTCAGCCATGCAGCAGAGCTTCTGGACCGCCTGGAAAGATGTGGGAAACCCCTGGAGTACTTTACAGGAAGGCTTCACATCACCACAGCCCCTGTGAAGAGTGGGGCCTAACTGGCTACTGGGTTCACAAGCTTATAAAAACACATGTGTTACTGTTAAAACAATAAAGAATCCTTTTACCCACACAGAAAATAACACAAAAAAAGTCCCTGTGCCCTGACCACACAGATAACATATGTTAAGATTAGGGACAACATAAAGAAAATTAAGCTAGAACTTGAAGCTAATGAGAATCCTAACCTGAGAGGAAGCAACAGAAGGAATAGAAAAGTACCACAAAGACTCTAAAATTATAATTGTCAGGGTCCATTTGGGTAAGTGGCAAAGCACATATCCCACTTCAGAACTGCCTCATGGCCTTCCCCTCAGGAAAACAACCAGAGCTTTGCGGATGCCACAGCCATCAGTGAAGGGTTAAATATGCTCGGTCGCTGCCACTGCTGGAGAAAGAGCATTCGGGTGCAGCCAGTCTAAAACTGCTTGCCACCCGAAAGCAGTGCATCCCTTGAGGTCAGGAGTTCAAGAGCAGCCTGGGTCATAATAGTGAGATCCTGCTCTAAACAAAATAAGAACCCACAAAACAAATACACGTTTGCACAAATGCAAATGGCTTAAAACTCGGGTTTTGAGCCAGGCAGCGGTAGCACGCGGTCGCTTTCAGTTTTCTGTGACGTTTGGCACATTCCTCTGTGTTGTCTATAGTACTAGGAAGCATAAAATGCTTCACTGGAAGTTCAGTTGTCTTTGAATGTTTGACTGTGTGTGTGTGTGTGTGTGTGTGTGTGTGTGTGTGTGTGTGTGTGTGTGTGTGTGAAACGACATTAAACCAGGGAATGAAAGTGTAATTCTCCCCCCACCCTCCATCTCTATTACTGGAAATAAAATCCAGGTCCTTGTACCGGCTAGGCCCTGATAACTCTACCACTGAGTTCTATCTCCAGTTATTTTATGTCTTTCTATATTGTACATTTTCATATTGTTGTTTGTTTTTGCCCTTTTGGAAGGCCCGCCACCCAGTTCCCAAACAAATCACACATGGAGGCTTATTCTTATTTATGAATGCCTGGCCTTAGCTTGGCTTGTTTCTAGCCAGCTTTTCTTAAGTTATCCCTTCTACCTTTTGCCTCTGGGATTTTTCCTTTTCTTACTTCTGTAATCTTACTTCCACTCTTACTTTGTGGCTGGCTGTGTAGCTGGGTGGCTGGCCCCTGATGTCCTCTTCCTTCTCTGGCTACTTCTTCTCTCCTCCCAGATTTCTCCTTCTATCTATTCCCTCTGCCTGCCAGCCCCGCCCATCCTTTCTCCTGCCTTGCTATTGACCATTCAACTCTTTACTAGACCATCAGGTGTTTTAGGTAGGCATAGTAACACAGCTTCACAGTATTAAACAAATGCAACATAAACAAAAGTAACACACCTGAAAATAATATCTTACAACATTTTTACTTTACTAATTTTACTATTCTCAGATCACACAGATTGTAAAAGACCTCATGTTGTAGATTAAAAGTCATTTAGTCATGTCATGGGGTAGAGGCAGCTACTCTCCATGATTATATGAGGTGTGCCCCTAAATCCTTAAAGGAGAAAAAGCATGAGAAGAATAAACTGGTGTTTGAGTTGACACTAATTTGGTTTCTAGACATTGGTCTGTCTGCTGAAAGAGCTTTGTGTTCATTTTATTTTCAAAAATGTTGTGGGTCACCCTCACAAGTAAGCAGAGCTGGAGCAACCTGAATCAGGACAGTAAGTCACGCTGATGTCAGTTTCCTGTTTGTGATGTCATAGGTAAGAAGGTGTCTGGAGAGCCTGGAGGGAGAATGTTGAGAGCTTTCTGTATGAGCTCTCACAGTTACATTAGAAACTACAGCTAGCTTACAATAAGACTTTGGAGAACATTCATGGACCTTCATACTGTGAGGCTGTGTTAGGCTCTAAGACACAAGGGAGAAACAGCAAGACACCGATATGCTGAGATGAAGTGCCTTGAGCTACCTGCTAAAATCTAAGGTACTGTGATAACTGGCTTGAAGAGATTCACTGAGTCTAGAAATGATTAGCCAACGGGTCTCCATGTCCTAATATGATCAATCAGCAAGAAACATGTTTTTATTACATTTATTTAGTCTCTGTGTGTGTGTATGTGTATGTGTGCCAGGGCACAGTTGTCCAGATTAGAGGACAATTTGTGGGTTCTGGGGATCGAACTCAGGTCATCAGGCTTGGTGGAATGCTTTGCCCTGCTGAGCCATCTAACTGGTCTTCAATCAGCATTTTTATAAAGTATCCACATAATACATTGACTAGTAAGCAACGATCCCTTGGAGTTGGGGTTAAGTAAAAGAAATACTGGCCTCTTGGTTGGGAGCTGTCAGGTGTTGGAATAGGACCACGGGGCAGGACTCATGGACTCTTACAATGAGAACTTTAACAAGGTCACATTCACATCTATCTCTGTAGTTTTAGATGTTTTTCTCCTCTCATATGTTTTTATGGTCTTAAGGCCTGTACATGTTTTAGAGTTATTTGTGTGTGAGAGTGTTTGCCTGCATGTATGTATGTGCACCCTGTGCGTGACTATTCTGACCCCGAGGAGGTCAGAAGAAGGATGTCAGACCCACTAAAATGTGTATCACAGATGGTTGCGAGCTACCATGTGGGTGCTGGGAACTGAACCTGAGTCCTCTGCAAGAACAATAAATACTCTTAACCATGAGCCATCTCTCCAACCTAAGAAATTTTAATATATCCAAATTATATTGGGTTTTGATAGTATCAGGCTCCTTTTCTTTACTTCCTGGAAGAAAGAAAGGACATGGCCCACGACTGGTAGAGTGGAGCCCATCTTCCAAGGAAGTCTTCTTCAGAATTTTCAACCTGTCACACATTTCCAAATAGTTAGAATTTTCCTGACATGGATCAGCTAGGTGGAGAGGGGCACACTGTTGTCTTCGTGACAAATTAACAAAAAGTTAATCGTATGCTGGTTAATGTGGGCCCTTCAAATATTTTAAGGCTATTTATTGGATTTTAGTATATATGCTGAAAAGTATACATAAAGTGCATCCGCTGTCTTCAGTGGATATCATTCTGCAGTGTGTCTCTCTTACTATCCCACGTATTGATGATAGACATTTGGGCTCCTGTAAATGGTGGGCTGGCAGTGGTGTCTGCCGGTGAACGTATGTACCTGTGTCTTTGGGGCATACACTGAGAAGTGAAACAGAAGCATGGGAGGCTGAGGAGGAGGTGCAGAGAGAAGGGGAGGCTGGGAGAAGCCGAAGCCCAGGGAAAAGTCCCTCGGAAGAAGCTGTCCAGTGGGTCAGAGGGTTTACCTGGTGTCGATTTTTAAAACATGTTGTTTCCTTAGCCATCATCGCGTACAGATTGCCATGGACTTGGAAGTGCAGCAAGTTTCTAATGAAATCCATCCATGCCGGCTTAAATGCTGTGGCTGCCGTTCTCGCCATCATCTCCATAGTGGCCGTGTTTGATTACCATAATGTCCGCAGCATCCCTCATATGTACAGTCTGCACAGCTGGGTCGGACTGACGGTCGTCATACTCTACGTTCAACAGGTCAGTGTCTCTCTGTTATGTGTGAACAAAGAGCAAAACCATCCAGTGACTGAGGGTGTGCTCTGAACTTACTCTTTCATTTGCGTCCACAAGAACTCTTGGCCCAAGGAGGCAATGAACCTCAGAATTCCCAGGCTAGGAACTCGGATGTGTGATTTATCATTTTCACACCTGTAGTATAGGGAAGTTGCCGTCTCCTTACATCTAGACCAGCATTGCCCAGACTTCAATCCCGTGTTCTGAATCAGCTAGCCTCGGTGGGAGCTCTGTGTTTCTTTATCACTTCTCTGCTGCATTTTTAGGTCACCCTTTTCTAAGTGATAATGCTGGTTTTCTTTTTTAACCTTTTGCAAGATTTCAAAGGTATAGTGCTTCTTTTATTTACTCTTTGCATGTATTGTTAAAGGCATGTATTCTGAAAACACCGTACTGAAATGAAATTTAATGGCATGGGACACTTAGCAGTTTTATGTCACAAGAGTAAAAGCTGATGTTCTGAGTCTTTTGGTCTTGGCCACTTCATTGAGAAATCTTGGCAAACGGTATTGATTCATTGTCCTTCCTGTTAGCACAGTGTATATTCACCTTCCTGGTTGGGGTATCGTTTTGAACTTTATTTTTCTGTGGCTGCAGAGACCTTCACTAGAATGGGTACACACCACCTCAAAGCTTTCCCTAAGGTAAATGGCCCCTTTAAAAAGCAGGCCGTCTTACCAGGTAGCGACCATTTTTCTTCTAAATGAATATATATATTTAAAACCTTGAATCGTGATGTGTTTCCATTAAATGGTGGTTATTCTCTTGGGACACTCTTGGTTAGTTAGCTCTATTAGCCATCCTGGATGTATGGGTTGGGAATGGAAAGGAGCCAGGCGGGAGAAAGATCCAGAAAAAAACTCTGCACCACTGTGGTCTTCCCAATCAATAAGGAAAATAGCTCTAGCTGCATAGCAGACCCAGATCACTGGGTCTGGCTTAAGCTTCTGAGACCTCAAAGCCCACCCCCAGTGACACACTTACCTCCAACAAGGCCACACCCACTCCAACAAAGGCCATACATACCTCACAATATGTGCCACTCCCTATGAGCTGAGGGGGCCATTTTCATTCAAACCACCACAAACACACTAGCGAGAGATACCATGATACTGAAAGAGAAAAATTAATATAGAAATAGCTTTCCCTCTTCAATTAATACCAATGTTTCACATAATTTTCAATGTAAACTTAGTGGGAATCGTAAAAAGTGTTATGCAGAAGAATAACTATCCAAAATAACGAAGAAACTCTTAAAGAAATGAAGGCACACCTTCCTTGTTTCAAATGAGTTATCAGCAAACAAAACAAATACAGGAAGGACCGGAGAGGCTAGAAAAGTCCAAGTATGTGTAAGAACTTGTTCATGTTAGAATAACACTTATTTAACAGATTCTGTGCATTTAAGAAAACCATATGTACCATATCACATAACAGGAGGAAGACCTAGATTAAGGGCCTAAACGTAAAAACCAAAGACAAGGAAAAGAGAAAAAAAAATGTGTATAAAAAATAGGGGAGCCCGGAAGATTGGTAAAAAAAAAAAAAAAAATCTAAAAGCCATATGGGGGGAAATGCATATTTACTACATAGTTTTTTAAAAATGTATGTGACATAAGACAGAGTAAACAAAAAAAACTCAAGAGCTGTGGGAATAGTTACATGCCATGTGTCAATGGGTGAGCAACACTGAACATTAAAATAAAAAATCAACAACATAGAAAAGACTTGGGGCTGTTGAGACAGCTGGCAGGTGAGGATGCTTGCTGCCAAGCTCAACAAGCTGGGTTGGATCCCTTGGGCCCACACGCCAGAGAGAACTGACTCCTGCGGGCTGTCCTCAGACCTCCACACGAGCATTGTGGCACATGCTTGCCCGTGTGCTTGAGCTTGCTTGAGAGAACGCACCTCAGTTTATCACGATTAAACCGACCCATTCCGTAGTATTCCTAGGAGAGCGGGAGCCTGGTGGTAAAGAGCCACTAGAAAGCTAAGGGTCTTCAGGTAACTGGGGGGGGGGGGGGGGGGGGGGGAGCACTTCTGAGACCAGAATGTGGAAAGCCAGAATCTAAGTTGTATTCTGAGGCCCAGCAAAGGGAAGGGACTGTGCTCAGGGCAGTACTTTGTCTGCATGTCACCACCAGAAGGGTGTCATGGCTTGAAGAGCTTACCAGAAGAGTGGAAGAGGCCAACTCATCAGGAAACGAAGCAAAGCAAAGCAAGCAAACAAACAACAAAACAAAAACAAAGAACTGAGCAGGGGTCTGTAAATCCCACCCACTCAGGAGGCCGAGGAAAGGGGATCACTAGTTCAAAGCCTGTTCCGGTAACTTAGTAAGACATTGTTTCAAAAGAAAAAGTAAAAGAAGGCTGGGGATACCTCTCAGGGGTAGATCATTAGCCTGGTATGTGTGAGGTCTCTAGGTTAAATCCTCAGTAATGAGGAATCAGTTTTCATTTCCCAGCGAAGACAGCGTCACTGTGAATGCTGGTCCTTGCGGCCACCACTTTTGGGAGGAGGACAGGACGCCTCAGTCTCCAAGAGCCACATTGCTGCTCACTTCCCCCGCAGGGTCCGCCTCCTGCACCGTGTTATCTCAGTTTAGGAGTTCAGTTTGTGCTCCTCCAGCTCCATACAAGGAACAGCGCTAGCTCGGAGGCTGAAGAGGAGGAGAGATTTTAAGATTAAATGTTCTGCAGGGCTCCAGCTCACCACTGTAAAGCCAGGGGCTGCCTGCCAAAGAGTCGGTGTCTGGGTTGTTTAACAAACTAGAACCTGGAGGCAGGGATTGAAGAAGAAACCATCGTGCTCTACTGATCACTGTTTTCTCTCCTTGGCTTACTCAGCTCTCTTTTTGTAAAAATTTGATTGACATATTTTTATTTTACATGCATTGGTGTTTTGGCTGGATGTGTGTCTGTGTAAGAGATCATCTGGAACTGGAGTTACAGACAGTTGTGAACTGCCATCTGGGTGCTGGGAATTGAACTCTGGTCCTCTGGAAGAGCAGCCAGTGCTCTTAAGCACTGAACCAGCCTCCTCAGCTTGCTTGCTTATATCATCCAAGATATCCTATCCTGCCCCGGGGTGGTATAAATACAGTGGGCTGGGCCTTCCCACATCAATCATTAATCAAGAAAATGGCCCTCAGACTTGCCTGTAGGCAGTCTGAGGGCAGCAACTCCTCAAGCGAGGGTTTGTCTTTCCAGATGACTCTAATTCTGTCATGAAAACTAACCAACTCACTAGGCAAGCACTCTACCAACTGAGCCGTCTCCAGCCCCTAACCTCCCAGTTTTTGGAGACAGGCTCCTACTATGTAGTGCAGGCTGATCTCAAACTCACAACCCTTCCTGCCTCCTCTTCAAACTCTTAATTTCTAACAAACCAGTGGGCATGAAAAGATGTCTTCAGGCTGGTGAGACTGCTCAGTGGGTAAAGGCACGTTCTGCTAAGACTAACGACAGGTTGATTCCAAGGACCCACAAGGTGGAAGGGGAGAACTGACCTCCACACCCCACACCAACGCACATCTACACACACACACACACACACACCATACTTTAGATGTTAAATAATTAAAAGATGTCTTTTTTGAGGTTCTAATGCTTATTTCATTCATTTTCTAATACCTGTTTGCTTCTTTTGTCCATAAAAAAACAGGTTTGTATGTCTTTTCTTTAAGGACTGACAGGGATTCTGAATCAGCTTCTTTTTCGCTGAGATGTGTTACTATATTTTCTACCAATTTGAATCTTGCATTTTTCTTATCTCTCTCTCTTTTTGACAAGTGGAAATTCTTGGTTGCAATGCAGCCAAGTGAATCATTTTCCATCTAGGGTTATAGTTTTTCAATCTTGTTTTCTTTCTCTGACTTTATTATGAAGTCCCCACCTTCCCTAACTTAAACCAACACATTCTCCTTCCTTCCTTTCTCTGTTTTTGTTTGTTTGTTTTGTTTTCTGAGAGAATCTTCCTGTGTAGCCCAGGTTGGTCTTGAACTCAATCAAGTGGCAGCCTCAGCCTCCAAATGCCGAGTTTCCTGCCGTGCACCAACCCCCATTCTCTTTCTTATGTGAATACTGCCCAAGCTCCTCTGCATGTACTGTGTGTACTGTGATTTTGTGCCCCCTTCGTTTTTCTCCATCTGGATTATTTCCACAGCATCTTTTCCTGACTCGTCCCTGCTCTGGCCGTCTATCTGCAATGGCAGCTCTGTCACGTGGTCTTGCCTAGATAGTACAGGAGAAGCTGGGGAATGTTCTGGAAGTGTGTAGAAGTGTATGGAATAAGAGATAAGAATCCGCCAGGCGGTGGTAGGGCACACCCTTAATCTCAGGACTTGGGAAGCAGAGGCAGGCGGATCTCTGTGAGTTCGAGGCCAGCATGCTCTACAGAGCAAGATCCAGGACAGGCACCAAAACTACGCACAGAAACCCTGTCTCAAAAAACCAAAATAAAAAAATAAATAAATAAAGAGAGAGACAGAGAGAGAGAGGGAGAGAGAGAGAGAAGAATCCTTGACGCTGCTTTGGAAAGGATGTTTCTGACAGTTGACTGTGGAGTACTCTTGCTTTCCATCTCCTATCGCTGTTTTGTAAGCTTTCATTACTCTTTGTCTATCAGGAGTGAATCTGGAATTTTATTGCATGTTTTTTCCTCTGTTGAGATAAGCATGATTTCTCTTCTTTAATCCATCAATGTAAATCAATGACATCAGTAGATTAAAATTTTGAACAGTGAACTAAAGATGATTTAGTCATTTGATCATCTGGACTTCTCTGTGCCCTGAAATATCTTGATTCTTAGTTTTCTTTTTCCTCTGTGTTCTCTGGACTTCTCAGAAATTTGGTTTCGCAACACTTCTTGGTTTTGTTTGGAGCAAGGGGCACTGGCTGGTAGCTTCTTCCTTGCTCACATACAGAGGACATACAATTTACAAACACAGGGTTTGCAGTTAGAGAGACCTCTGTTTGTCTGTTTGTTGCTTTCTTGTTTGGTTGTTTTGTTTTGTTTTTGATTATTTATTTGGGTTTTAGTTTTTTTAGACAGGGTCTCCTTGTGTAGCCCTGGCTGGCCTGGAACTCCCTATATAGACTGGGCTAACTCAGAGATCCGCCTGCCTCTGCCTCTCAAATGCTGGAACTAAATGCAAACGCCACTACATAGGTGAGACCTGTTTGATACGGTCCCTACATTTCACAGGTGGCGACCTTGAGTTATTTTAACTTCTCACCTACAGCAGTAAGGCTAATGATCCTTCACAAAATCATAGGAATCAAAATCAACTTATGCTTGAAAAGGCTCAAGCCTGGGTGGAGCACATTGAGATGAAACATCAGCTGTTGTCACTGGAGTGTAAATGTGTGGTAGGCTCCTTTGTGATCTGAAAATGGTAGCTTTCATTTTTACTGGGGGTCATGGAGTCTTCATGGTCAAGAACATGGATTTTATGTCAGTAAAATTCATTTATTTAGCAAAGTTAAGTATCTGCTACAGTCAAGTACCATCCTAAGCAGAGACGTACATCATTCCACAAGACAAACGCGGGATGGGGAGACATCTTCTCTGCCTTTGTGAGGTTTGCAGAGACAGACAGGTACCTGGGTATTTGGTAGATGGTGAGTTCCGAGTGTCCTGAGAGAGTACTCTGATGGTAAAGGCGCATAGGAAGTTCCACTGAGGCCTGAGCCACAGTCCTGGGGTTGAAAGCTCAGAGTGTCTTCCAGCCCATGGGAAGAGTTTGCTGTATTTAAGAAGAAGGAGGCAAGGCTGCCAATGGATTTGGAACATGAATGGGCGGATGTCGAGACGTCAGTATAGGAAGTCTAGTGGAAGGTCTTCTGAGGTCCGGGGGAGAGATCCGACGGCATGGCGGGGTGGTAGTAGCAGTGAAAGGTGATGGATAGATCCCAGTTATTTAGGAGGTGGAATTTAGAGAGTAGATTTGGGAAGAAAGTGGTTGAAAGAATGAGAACCAGAGGGCAGATAAGATGGGGACCCTGGGGGAGCCCCTCAGAACTTGAGGGATGTCTAGTGCTCTAGGAAGATCTGCAGACATGATTTAGAAATTGCCCATCCGGATTGGTGGTGGGAAGTCAGTGATGACCTTGGAGGGCAGAAGCAAGGTTGTAGTGGATTGAAGAGGAAGCAGAAAAGCTCTGGCGGGCCCTGTGGGTGAGTGCAATAGGAAGAATGTGGGCAGCGTGGGCAGTCACTGAGCAGGGAGGGCTATGAGCTGAAGTTGGTATTTGGAGACTTGGGGAATATTTGTGTGGGTTTTTTCCCCCTTCTGCTTTTCATTAGAGAAGTTTAGGCATGTAAAAATACCGACAGGAGGCCACCAGAAAAGGAGAGTATGTGGGGACTGGAAAGACACAATTAGCTAAAAGCAGATCTGCAGGAGGCAGGTTGTAGACCAGCTGGAAACTCAGAGAGACCACACCAGCTTCACTGTCACTGAAGACAGGGAGGAGTCCTTGGATTGGGACACTTTGTTTGGTGTACTGGCAGCACACCAAAGCTCTTCTCAGAAGCAGCTCCTGGTTTGCCAAGAGGAAATGATCATTGAGGATAGTGTGAATGGAGGTCTGGTTGGTGAGGTTGACAGCAGGGGTGAGCCTCTCTCCACCAGGAGTACCCCATTGATGCAGCCTCCCTGGGTATCATCCTGGGTGCCTAGCAGCCAGGGTTAGTCATGACAAGGGCTGAGCCAGGCTGAGATGTTGTCAGGGGCACGCGATGGAAAGATGGTGTAGCAGGGAGATGTAGGACATCAGCCAGAGGTGGAGCCGCCATTTCAGTGGCCATAATCTGCTTTATCGACATTTATGGGCATGTTCTTCACATGTTGGTTAGCATTTTTAACTTTGAAAGTGAAGTGTCATTGTGTTCTTGCATGTGGAGAACATAACTTGGATATGAAGTAAGCTAGAATTTCTCAAAGCCTGGTCACCAGACAGCAGCAGCAGCAGCAGCATCTCCAGGGAAATGAGAAACATGGGTTCTCAGCTTCCATCCAGATCGACTCAATTAGGAGCCATGGGATTGGGGACCAAACTCTGCTATGCAACAACTCTACCAGGCCGTTTGGGTGTATGCTCACATCTGAGAGCAATCAGCAAAAAGAAAAAGCTGTAACACAAGGTTAGACATGACAGTAAGATTTTAAAGAAAGATTTATTTATTTCTAGTTTTTATATGAGTGCTTGCCTACATGTATGTATGTATACCACGTGCATGCCTATTGCCCTTGGAGCCAGAAGAGGGTGTCAGATCCCTAGTACCTGGAATTAGAGGGTTTTGTGAGCTGCCATGTAAGTGCTAGGGAACTAACCTGGGTCCTCTACAAGATCACCAAATGCTCTCAGCCACTGAGCCACCTCTCCA
>CABHPQ010167764.1:15548-27579 GCA_902168405.1 Peromyscus aztecus | reverse complement strand
CTTATGACCTCATTTAAAGTTAATTACCTCACCAGGGTCCCTGTCTCGAAATGCAGTCACCTTGAGGGTTAGGGCTTCAACGTCCACATTTTTGGATGACGTGATTTGGTCTATACCATAACATCAGCTTCCTGTCTCCAAAATTAGAAAAATAAAAATCAAAGACCTTTGAACTCATCGAAATCAGTGGACTGAAGGTAGTCCCTTTGGGAAGGAACTGTTTTATCACAAAGGATCATATCTAGGCAGGGACATTCAGCTATAGGGTGGACAAGGGCCTGGTATATATTGACCATGGTCCCAAGAATAACCCAACCCACTGCTTAGAGAGACTATAGCCTATCTGAGTATACCATCTTGACACATATCTTGTGTTTCTTGAAATAGATTTGTGACTGACTGAATTTATATTTCAAGTTCTTAGTACATTGTTGAGCAGCCCGCACACCTACAATGGTAGGAGTCTTTCTAGGCTTCTCCTTCAAGGGTTAGTTATCCTATATTTGTTTCCTGTGGAACTCAAGGTATAGCTTAGCTGGACTGACGTGGCCTTGCCAGTCTTGAGGAGATCTACCCACATTAGTAGTAAGCTCTGCTCTGGTTGGAAGACAGGTTACCCATTGTCATTTGCATGCGATTTATTCATTTATCTTTATTCCTTCAGGGACCTTTGGGCAGAATCACCCCTGGGATGTTTTCACCCCTGCCTCCTGGAGTCACCCAAGAGTCCCCTTTGAGGTTCTGACAGACCCTCAGAGCATGCCCACCCACCTAGTACTGGAAACAGATGTTGCTGCTGGGTGCTCGGGAGGACGGCAGGAGCAGGGCAGTGTGATGGAGGAGAAGGTACTGTTTGAGGTTGGTGCCTGAACCAACCATTTGTGTTTCCTTCATGGGTTCTCTGCCGAATGGCGGGGTGCACACACAGGCTAAGAGAATCAAAGCATAGATCTGGTGAACCAAGGCAGCAGGGAAGGAGAGCATGTCTCCCCCATCCTGGGCAATGGCAGTGATATGGACCAGGGGGACAGGCGATCCATCTGTGGGATGAAGGAGAGGATCTCCCAGCCCTTTCCTCCTTTTGCCTATAAAAAGGCAGCTGTCCCTGGCCTTGGAGCACAGGAGACAAGGCAGCATGCTCAACCTGTGTCGCATCTGAGAAGGACAGGCCCTGCACAGCCAGCCCATGCTTTATTCTGCATGCATTTCAAAGCAGGGACTCCTAGCCACTGAGAGGAAGCTGTGCTCAGCTTAATGCTCAACTCTATGAGTGTTAACATCGGAGCAAGAGATTTGGAGAGGGCCCTGGTCGATGCAGCCTTGATTTAGAGCTCCCATGAAGTATGTGGCTTTCCAAGAAATGCTTGCCCTTTCATAAATTGAAAAGAAGGTCATTTCGTGAGCTATGGCTTGCCAGCTACGTCACGACTCAAAGCAGGACGCCTGTTCTGTCAGCAGAATCATGTCTTCTGTTTGTCCTCGGCAGCCTCACAGAATACAGATTCCCCAGTATAACCCAGCCACTGACTCCCGCTTAGAGCCCCAGAGGTGTTCAAAACAGAAACAAAGAATCCAGGCCAGCACACACAAGGAACAGCCTCTGCCTCACCTGAAGCACCTTTCCGGATCTTGTTCTCAAGGCTACCAAGGGATACCTCAGCGGCTGCAGAGGTCTGGGGAGACTCAGAATGTGGCTGGCACTGTTGGCTGATTTAGAAACCGTCATTTCAGCTAGCATTCAATATGGAGAATGCTAATGTGTTCATTAATTCTGATAGGCCGGCGATTTAGAAAACAAAAGCTCAGGCGGAAGTGGGAAGAGAGAAAGGAGAAACAGAAGAAAAAAAAAAAAAAAAAGACAAAGCCCCAGCCAGTTCTTGTGTTGGGAGGCAGAACTAGGGAGAAATCAAACTTCAGGTTCAAGGGCAGGGGTGGTGGCCTCCAAGAACAGCAGCAGGTGTGGAGTGGAGTTGGCCTGAGCCTAGACAACAAGTTGTGTGTATTGTAGAGAGCTGAGCCAAAGAAGTGACCAAAGTTCCCTGGAGGAGGCTGGAAGAGCTGAGCGAAGCCCAGACATTGGACATTGAGTTATTTGTACTGTTGGAGTTTGGTTTTGCTTGTGTTTGATTGTGATGGGTTCTTCCATCTTGAAGTAAGAAAATAATTTATTTTTAATTTTACAGGAGCCCACAGTTGGGAGACAGAATTTTAAAAGTGATTTTAGGTTTTAAAAGAGACTTGGGATTTTTTTTTTTTAAGGAGACTGAATTTTTATGTGTTTGACTCTGTAAAGACTATGGAACTTTTAAAGATGTTAAAATGTTTTATATTGTGACTTTGATGTTGATGTGTGACATTGGGAATGAACAAGAAAGGAAAGGCGATGGCTTAACAGTGACATGTTTGTTGGTCAAGGTGACAAGGGGTCTGCCTTAGTTAGGGTATGGATAGCTGTAAAGAGACACCATGATTCTTATGAAGGGAAAACGTTTAATTGGGGTGGCTTACATTTGCAGAGGTTTAGTCCATTATCATCATGGTGGCTGACAGCATGGCGGCATGCAGGCAGACATAGTGCTGGAGAAAGAGCTGAGAGTCCTACTATTGTCGGCATCAGGGCGTGGTCTGAGACACTGAGTGTGTCTTGAGCATAGGAAACCTCAAAGCCCGCCCCCACAGTGACACACTTCCTCCAGCAAGGCCACACCTCCTAATAATGTTACTCCCTATGAGCTTTTGGGGGCCAATTACATTCAAACTACCACAAGGTCAATTGTCCTGGCTAGTTTTATGTCAACCTGACACACGCTAGAGTCAGT
This sequence comes from Peromyscus aztecus, assembly GCA_902168405.1. Lineage (NCBI taxonomy): Eukaryota > Metazoa > Chordata > Mammalia > Rodentia > Cricetidae > Peromyscus > Peromyscus aztecus. Next base: position 24,760 of record CABHPQ010167764.1, on the reverse strand, counting down.
CATCTGAAAGGAGGGAGCCTCAACTGAGAAAATGCCTTCATAAGATCTGTGTAGGCAATCCTGTTGGGCATTTTCTTAATTAGTGATCAGTGGGGGAGGGCACAGCTCATTGTGAGTGTTTCCATCCCCCCGGCTGGTGGTCCTGGGTTCTACAAGAAAGCAGGCTGAGCAAGCCATGAGGAGCAAGCCAGTAAGTAGCACCCCTCCATGGCCTCTACATCAGCTCCTGCCTCCAGGTTCCTGCCCTGTTTGAGTTCCTGTCCTGACTCCTTCAGTGATGAACAGCAATGCTGAAGTATAAGCCAAATAAACCCTTCCCTCCCTGACTTGCTTTGGTCACGGTGTTTCATTCCAGCAATAGAAACTATAAATGAAGCAGGGACCAAGTATTCAAATGCCCAAGACTAGGGGACTTCTCATTCAAAACACCACCAAGTTACTTCTTAGATAAAAAGGACAGGAAACAACCCCCTGAGCCTGTATACAGTGTGTTTGGACCAGGAATCCAAAGGGCAAAATTGCAGAATAAGGTGTTTCATGGTTGTTCCTCAGAGAGGGATCCCTGGCTTCCACTCTCAAGTTAATTCATTAGCCATGTGATCTCCAGCAGTCCCTTCTGCTGAGCTATAAAATGGAGGGTGGGTTTAGATGACCTAGAAGTTTCTTTCCAGCCTTAAAAAGTGTGTGCTTGTCTAAATCCCTGTTCAAGAAAAACCTAACGGCTTCCTTGGACTCTGAATGTTGGTGTTGCCTCTTCCAAGCCGCCAAGAGACAGCAGACAGCCACGGTCAAAGTAAACTGACTAGACGTTGAGGAGAGCTCACGGGACAAGGCTGCAGGCTAGCTGGTGCTGAGACACAGCACTAAAGCTCCAGGGGATGTTCTCTTGTCCTCTGGCCGGGTCAGCCAGCCTGAGTCTTGTTCTCACACAGAAAGGCCATGTGCCCCACAGGTGGCACTTGGTCCCAGTTACCAGAGGGGTCACGGTTCCTGCTCTTACATCTCTGTCTCCTTCCTCCAGACTGAAAAGACCCCTCCCCTCCTCTCCCTAGAAGGTCCCGTTGTTGAAGCGGAGGTCAAAGAAGATAAAAGCTGATGGTCTGCGTTTTGCCGCGGCAGGTCAGTCTGGAAAGGATGCAGCCGCAGCCGTTCTTGGCTGAGGCCTGTAGCCCACTCTCATTCCTGTATGCGTTACTTGTCCCCCAGCCTGTGAGTATAACTGAGGTCACTACCCAAGTGTCATCCATTGTGTCTTATCTGTGGGATTTAACGCCCCCAGTGTTTTTATCTGGCTACCACCCATGACCAAGGCCCGTACATCCGTCTTTGCTGTCAGCTCTGTAGCTGGCGTTACAGGCCTCAGCAGCACAAGAGGCAGTGTGGCCTCACCGTCTCTCACACAGGTGCCCTATGTAGCCCTTCTGGCTTCCTGAGGACATGGAGTGAGGAGGAAGGCCCTCGGGTTCCCAAAGTTGCAAATCCCAGGCTACCTCAAAGCCCTGTATGCACTCCAGGTCCCTGTGCGCTGGAACATGGCAGGTTCTAGAGAAGCAGAGTGAATGAATATTCCAGATCCCCGAGATGTTCTTCTCTAAGTCCTGGTCACCAACAGACCCAAGGAAACAGCCCCTCCAGTGTCCTCTGATGCCTCTCTCACCGTAGACTCTAGGTTTAGAGCCTGGGTGAGGGACAGTCCCATCCTCACCATGGGTCATGCTGATCACGAGCTCAAGCTCCTTCCCTTGCAGCCTGTTTCCATCTCCATAGTTCGCTAACAGGAAAGACAGCTACAGGGACCCTGGCCTTCCACCTACACCCCAAAAGTGCAAACAGAGGCATAGGGAGTGAGGGCCCAGGGCATCCACTTTCCAGCTGGATCAGCATCCTTTATGAGACATTATAGGAGTTTCTACTTACTTCTTTTTGCATCTTAAGGGGCAGCCCTTAGTCACACGGCCACAGCTGGTCACACCAGAGGCCATGACTAAGGAAAAAGCCAAGTGTGAGAAAGGGTTTTTGTTAGACAACTAGCAAGTTCTGTCCTAGATGCTAAAAATGTAAAACGGCCGGGCCTTTAATCCCAGCGCTCGGGAGGCAGAGGCCGGTGGATCTCTGTGAGTTTGAGGCCAGCCTGGGCTACAGAGTGAGTTCCAGGAAAGGCGCAAAGCTACACAGAGAAAAATCCTGTCTCGAAAAAACAAATAAATAAATAAATAAATAAATAAATAAATAGAAAGATAAATAAATAAATAAATAAAAATGTAAAATGCTTTGAATGCTGTCAGAATTAGAGGGTCTTTCACACGGACACTCCACCCACTATGTGCATTATGCCAGAATGTGTCTGGAAGCCAGGAATCCAAAGTTTGACTGGGTCAAATAGCTAGCCTGTGGGAAAACAGCATAGATTTGGGTTGTAGTTAATTGGACTGCAGGTCGTTTCAACTTCCTGTTTATATACTTGGCACTCTCCCAAGAAAGTATGGTGCAGGAGGAGTTTTCCTGTCCCAACTGCCTGTTCCCAAATAACCAGCAGCCGCTTCCCAAATAACTAACTTGGAGACTTAATATAAATTATAAATGCTCGGCCAAGAGCTCAGGCTTGTTACTACCTGACTCTTACATTTAAACTAATCCATATTTCCTACCTATGCTTTGCCATGTGGCGCATGGCTCGTTACCTCATTTTCTACATGTCCTGCTTCCTCGGCAGCTGGCTGGCATCTCCTCTGACTCCAAGTTTCTTCTTCCCATCATTTTCCTAGTTAGGTTGTCCTGCCTATAATTCCTGCCTGACTCCCAGCCAATCAGCTTTTTACTAAACCAATCTGAGTGACAAATCTTCACAGTGTACAAAAGGATCATTCCACAGCAGTACGGGGTACACCGAGATGTCGGATGTGATGGTGTGTTGGAGTTGGAGACTGGAAGTGGGAAACTCCTTCCCTTACTACTGCCACCATTAACATCTCCATCCTTGGCCGATGGAGTTAGCAGGGAGGCCAGCAGCTGCAGGGTGATCTCTTTACACACCTACAGGCACTTCTCTCCTCAAAGACACCAATGTAGGAGATGAGGTGGGAAAAAGTTCCAAATGTCATTAAGAGCAAGTCCAGCAAGAGGCCACAATGGTAGGTGTTGTTTGACTTTCTTGGGCCCACAGAGTAGCAGCACAGAATGGCAAAGGGAAGTTAGCTCTAAATTCAGAACTGGATTTGATTCTCCGTGTTTGCTTATGGCAAGGATAAATGAGCAGAAAGTAAAGTGAGAGGGAAATGGTGGGGGAAAAGAGGGGGCACTAGGTCTGTTGGGTGGGTCTTACGCCATCAACACTGGTGGCTGGTGAGCAAATTTTAAAGTGTATGCCCTTTAAGGCAGGAAACATTAGGAATGATACACACACTCTATCAATATTTTACTTCAGTTGGCAACATGAAGATCGTACACTCACTCACCAGTCTTTGGATGGCCAATACATCGTAAGTAAGTTTCCATCTCTGCTCTTACAAAAGCAAACCTGGAAGATGAGCACGTTTGCAAAGCATGGAAGTGCAATGTCCTTCCCAGTTTCTAGGATTTCCCCAAACACTAACAGTTGTTTACCCTCAACTCTCTATCATCTGCCAGCTACTCATGTCAAAGCCCTGTCTTCAGCCTTCACAAAGTCTTGTTTTTCTCATTATTTCCCATTCATATAATTTTCACTTTGTTCAGAGAAATGTATAATCCTGACCAAGTGCGCAAGAGGCATAGGCAGGTTTGAAAACAGACAGCTGAGTCTGGGTAAGCACGCAGCTCTCCCCATTCGGGCAGGAGGTTACTGTTGCTGTCTATGACATGAGAGCATCCACAGGGCTGTGAGCATTTATTTGCAGGGTGGGTAGTGGTGGAGTCGCTCAGACCACCAGTTCCTTTCAGAAAGCATCTACTACAGGGATCCTCCATGCAACAGATTCCCTGGAAGTCAAGTCAAGTTTTCCATGGGTAGCTTGGCTATACATAGAAAGCCTGAAAAGTCACAGGTCGGGGGAGGAGGACTTCAATCGACAGCTCATAGGACAAGGTGCTCTTCTTTCCACTCTCTTAATGAGGCCCACATGTGAAAGATCTCCCACCCGAGGCCATCTGAGACATTAAATTCAATAGGACTTGTAGATGGATTTTTCTTTAGGCCACTAGTTCACAAAAAAACAACACAGAGACTTATTAATTATGAAAGTTCAGCCAATTGCTTAGGCTTGTTTTTAACTAGCTGTTATAACTTAACCCATATCTTTTCATCGACATTCTTTTAGGTGGCTTGGTTACCTTTACTTTGTAAAGCCTCTGCTACTTGCTCTGCATCCCTGGCGTCTCCTACACACCAGGCTTCCTCTGAGTCTGGCTCTAGACTCCTGCCCTTCTTCCCAGCATTCTCTCTGCCCTGAAAAATCCTACCTAGCTATTGGCCATTTAGCTTTTTATTAAACCAATCCCAGTGACATATAGTCACACAGTGTGAAGGAATATTCCACAACAAGGACTTTGTTCATTCCTCATTATATCCCTGGAGAACACATTATATCCCTGGTGATCTCCACAGAGGAGGCAACTGAGGCTTTGGGAGACTGCGCTGCTCACCTAAAGTTAAATCACTAGTAGGTGGCCAGGCATAGGTATGGCCTCACTGCTCTTTAGCTTTCCCGCAGCTGTCCTCTGAGAACAAGCCTTGGGCTTTTATGTGAACATACAAAGAAAAGACAGAGACCGCACCTGCTCTAAACATGGGGATGCCTTGGGCAAGTGGCGGATGACTGTGAACCAAGCTTCCATAGCCTGCAGAACACAGCCCCAAGGTTGGCTCTCGGCAACTTGCTGATACGCCTGTTGCCTGGGGTCCTTTTAAAGTTGAAACAGAATGGTGGGAAGACATCTGGGAGAAGGTGCTTCCCTGGTTCAGCAGTGGGAGTCAAGGCATGGGAAGATGGCTGGGAATCCTTTCCAAAGAGATGGTACCAGGAATAGATGGCCCGGGAGGATGTGCATGGAGTAAAGCGGGGAACAGACTAGCTTTCGGCAGGGACTACAGGACAGGCTGGAGGACAAGGGACCAAGGTGGCAGCAGAACTCAGAGACAAACCATGCTGCAGGAGGCAGGTTGGTACCCCTCTTTCCCCTGAACACTCAGATTTGTTTGTTTGTTTGTTTTTTTGTTTGTTTGTTTGTTTTGAAAATCATTCTGAGTGCCTTTGGGGGAAGCCTATTAGACATTTACTTCACAGTATTTGTTGGGCACTGCTCTGTACCTACATTGTACTGTAATCCAACACGGGGACACATCCACAAACAGAGAGGAGTCTGTCCCGAAGAAGGAAAGACAGGTCTCCAGCCTCCATCACTTCATCGCTTGGCTCTTGCATGATGGGAGGTATAGTTGTTTGTTTTTGCTCTTTTGGGGGTCCGGTCACCCAGCTTCCAAATAAATCACACATGGAGGCTTATTCTTAATTATACATGATTGGCCTTAGCTTAGCTTGTTGCTAGCCAGCTTTCCTTAACTTCACCTGTCTCTTTTGCCTCTGGGCTTTTCCCATTCTCTTACTTCTGTAAATCTTACTCTTACTCCATGGCTTGCTGTGTCGCTGGGTGGCTGGCCTCTGATGTCCTCCTCCTTCTCTGGCTACTCCTTCTCCTCCCAGATTTCTCCTTTTTTTTAATTCTTTTTGCCTGCCAGCCCCGCCTATCCTTTCTCGTGCCTCACTATTGGCCATTCAGTTCTTTATTAGAACATCAGGTGTGTCGGTATGACTGACAGGTAAGGCAGAGGCAGGACCGGTCCAGCCGATCTTTCCCTGGGGCTAAGTGGGATGGTGAGTGTCAATGGCCCAGACCCCCCCCCCCCATTCCACTGGAGAGAAGCACACTGGACTGGGAGTCTTGTCAAAGCAGGAACTCACTTTATTGCATCACGAGTGGACTTATATAGGTTGGGGGGATGGGGGGATGGGGTGAGGATAGCGGGCCAATGAGATGATGCCATCTCAGCAGTTACTAGGCAGAGGCGATTCTAGGTCAGGTAGAGCTGAGTCTCTCGTATGTGGAAGTCATGTCTGAGGACAGGTCGCCAAACTCGAGCTAGGTTCAGGAAGTTACACTGGGCCTCACACCCAGGCCTTACGGGGCCCAACAAGGTGTTTTAGACAGGTAAAGTAACACAGCTTCACAGAGTTAAACAAATGCAACATAAACAAAAGTAACACATCTTAAAATAATATTCCCCAACAGGAGGAGCATGGAGCACTGTGGGAACACTGGTACAGGGGATGTTGGGGAGAAGGTTTTCTGGAGAGAGGGAATTCATGCTGATACCTGAAAGATATTAGTGTAAATACTAGGATGTGGCCACTTTAAAGGGGTTTAAAGGAGACAGAGGTGTTACCACATGGATGAACCTAAGGATATTGTGCTAAAGGAAACAAACCAGTCACAAAATGACAAGTACTGCCTGATTCCAAGGCACGAGGTATCCAGAACAATCAGACTCATCAGAGTCGAAGCAGAATGGCTGCTGTTAGAGGAGACGAGAATGGAGAGATGTTGTTTAATGTCCGTGTGTTCAGTGTTGTATGGTGGAAGAGTTTGGGAGCTGAACATGGTGGAATGTGAATACAGTCCTGGCACTTGGGAGGGCAGGAAAATCAGGAGTTCCAGGTCACCCTCAGCTCTAAAGGGAGTTTAAAAGGCCAGAGACCAGCCTTAGGCTGTATGGGACCCTGTCTAAGAAAACTAAAAAGGAAAGTAAGTTCCGGAAATGAATGGTGATGGTGGTCGTACAGCAGTGTGAATGTACTAAATATGTATTTGGTTCAGGCGGTCAACTTATACAACGTATTTTATACCACAATTAAAAATAAAGAAGTGAGGGGACTGGAAAGATGACTCTTGTTAAAAGCACTCGTTGCTCTTCCCGAGGACCCGGGTTCAGTTCCCAGCACCCACACAGCAGTTCACAACCATCTGTAACTCCAGTTCCGGGGATATGATGCCCTCTTCTGGCCTCCACAGGCACTACACATACACAGCACACAGACACACATGCAGGCAAAACACCCATACACATAAAACAAAAATATTTTTCAAAGAAATAAAAAGAGAAGAGGTAAGAATATGAAAGGGCAAAGCCCTAACGGAAGAGAGAAGAGGGACAAGTTCTGGACCTGAGTTGTTCGATGCAACTGAAATGGTGTTGGGGTGGGGAAGCAATTGGAACAAGAAAAGAATTGTAACAGGTGGGAGCAGTTGGCTTTCCAAGGTCCCTAGAAAAGACCAGAAAGAAAGAGTTGGTGACATACAGCCAAGGGGAAGGGATCACACAGACACGTGCATTTGGAAGGCATGCTGGACTACTCAGTTGGGGGCTCTTGTAGCTGCCAGTCTCCAGACACCCCCCAAAAATCCTCACACTTACTCTCTTCCCCCAGACTGCTGCCAGCAAGAAGAAGGCCTCACTGGAAGATGCCCGAGCTCAAATGGCCCAGCATTTACCAGGGCCTCCAGTGCCACGAGGTCGCCTGTGTGTCTGCTCCTGGGGAGAAGCCAGATCTGTCCATCATTGGTGCGGACACATTCACCATCAGTTTCCACAGCCAGGAAAGAGAAGCAGAGTTGCTGGGAAGGAAAAAACTCTCACCCTGGAGCAGTTTCTTGCCCGAGTGCTAAGGGCCTCCGCTTCCTTGCTTGGCTAGTTCTTTCCTGTGTAATGGAAAGGTCTGAGATTGAGTTTTGCCCTGCGGGAGCAAAGGAGAACAAAAAGAAAAATGACCTCAGCCCAGGTGGGCTCATCCTGCAGCAATTAGAACTGAAATTTCAGAGAACAAGTTGGATTCACAGTGTTCATTCTGGAGAGTCAATGTTTCACTGTGTGGGGGAAATCCAGAGCAGGTGGCCACAGTCAGTAGCCCCCAAACAGCTCCTCCTCTGGGGAGGCTGCTGGGAAACACAGATGACATTTTTGCTAGTGTGCTTTTTGCCAGGGAGGCCTGCTTTCAGACAGATGTGGTCTCCCATCAATTCCTAACAATACCCTGGGTATAGACACTGTTAACAGCCATCTTACCAATGAGGAAATGGAGACTTCCAGAAGTCAACTGCTGTAAGAGATAGAGATTTATCAAGAGGGGCTTGGCTTTTCCTCTACCCCAATATTCACGAAAGGCTAGGTATGGCTCCTAGGAACTGGGGGGGGGGGGGGCGGCAGGAGTGGGGATCAGTCCCTCTGTGGCCAGTACAGGTGCCAGATCAAAGGTGCTGGTGGCCGTTCTGTCCCCTTTTAACCCTGACCACACCTGAGCTGCCAGTGAAAGAGATCTACAGACTGAATGATGTTCCAGGTATTGAGATAGATCACTGGAAGAGGGGGAAGAGCAGGAGGAGGAGGGGGGGGGAGGCAGGGTGGCCCCCAGAGCCTGGAAGAGGCAGGCAGGACTCACTGAGATACCCCCAGAGCACATTCTGCCCACACCTTGGTTCACAATAAACGTGTGTTTGAAGGCAGCCTATGGTTACCGTGTACCAGCGGCAGGCCCAGAAAGCTCACACAGACCCCATGCTTTCTAGAAGGCCGCAGAGTCCCCTGAGGCACGTGGAGCCCCGCCAGTGCTGAACTGCTGTTTCACTTCCTCACGCAGTTCACATTTCATGTGTGTGTCAGGCTCCTAGTACACTCTGGGGACCCAAATGGAACTAGGAATCTGCTCTTTTTTTCCAAACAGCGTGCAGCCTGGTGGCACAGACATGCATGTCACTATGAAGTAGCACTGTGCCCGAGAGAGGGCGGGGCTCAGGAGGTTGGGGGCAGTCCCTGGGGAAGGGGCTCCTGAGCAGGGGTTTGAGGAACAGGTAAAGGTTGTCCTCCCATAATGCAGATCACTCCTGGGCCGTCCCTGTGTGGAGCTCCGTATCTATGAACTAGTGTGTGTGTGTGTGTGTGTGTGTGTGTGTGTGTGTGTGTGTGTGAGAGAGAGGTATGTGCGTGTGTTTGAGAGGTGTGTGTATATGCATGTGTGTGTGTGTGAGGTGTGTGTGTGCACGCGTGTGTGTGTGAGGTGTGTGTGTGTGCATGTGTGTGAGAGGTGTGTGTGTGTGTGAGAGGTGTGTGTGTGTGTGTGTGTGTGTGAGAGAGAGGTATGTGCGTGTGTTTGAGAGGTGTGTGTATATGCATGTGTGTGTGTGTG
>CABHPQ010167764.1:0-15148 GCA_902168405.1 Peromyscus aztecus | reverse complement strand
GAGAGAGAGAGAGAGAGAGAGAGAGAGAGAGAGAGAGAGAGAGAGAGAACATGTACGTACATTTGAGGTAGGAGGGCAAGTGGGGACAGGTAGGGCTACCATGCCAAGGAAATAGAACTTGGGGTGAGCTATGGTCCTTCTCACCAATGCCCCAGACCTGCCGTAACGCCTCGTCATCCTCCTCTCATCTTCAGCTAGCCCAGGTTCCCATACCAACTGTAGGTCAATGGCACCCAGCCACTGCTCTTAAACCAGGGCAGTGGGGGGAGTGGAGGGGAATGGGGGGATGGGGCGGGGGGGGGGTGTACTGACTCAGGAAGAAAATGGTGCCATAGGAAGAATGTGATTCCACAAGACGCTGGCCAGAGTTGGGCTTTGTTACCCCACAGGCCTAGGCCCACAGGTCTGTTCTGCGCCAGAGGTGGCCCCAGTCCTGACTGGGCCGATGCATTCTTCAGATCATTTTTTAAAACACTGACTTCATGTACATGAGTGCTCTATTTGCTTGTATGCCTGCATGATGGAAGAGGACATCAGATCCCCTTACAGATGGCTGTGAGCCACCATGTGGTTGCTGGGAATTGAACTCAGGTCCTCTGGAAGAGCAGTCAGTGCCCTTGACCACTGAGCCATCTCCCCAGGCCAAGCCATTAGTTCTTAATCACAGTTTTATTGTTTCTCTGAGGAATAGAGTTAGAATTCCTTTGTGATGAGACAACTGTACAGTAAGTGCATCAGGGATGACGTCAGCTACTGACTGACACAGATCCTTCCAGAAGGTCCCAAGCAGGAAACAGGTATGAGGCTGAGGGTAAGACCTGGGGAAGCCAGATGGACAGACACAGGACACTCAAGGGTCCTTTGAGTTTGCGGTGTTAGTCTCTGATTTCCAGGTCTTGATTCAATGAACAAAAGGCAAGTACAGTAATCCCTTGATAAATTGAGCTAAGAGAAATCTGTGTTCTTCAGAGCTAGTGTGTGCCTTCCAGCCCCACCCCTGGCTCCCTGGGATACACATGGACTCTTGAAGTCACTTACTGCCTCCAGGTGACCACTCGCTTTCCTGACTCTTGCCTGTCTGGTGTGTTTTTGGAACGCAGCAGTGAGTGGTTCCTTCCACGGCAACCACTTGTAGAAATCACCAGGGCACATTTTGTGGCTCTCCTGTCCTGTGCATCCTCATAGGCCTGGTCTCCCGTCTAGTTTTCTGGCCAATCCTTTGGTTTCTTCTGACACCCTCAATACTAGCCTTCTGAAGGTTTTTCGTATGGAGCCTCTCTATTAGTCATTCAGCCATAGTGGCTGGGTCACACACCTCCGCTCGGGACGGTGAGTTCGTGTAACTCAAGTTCCTCTTGGGTTCATGTGGAACACATCTGAGCATCCACACTTGCTGCCTGGACCACTGCCTGCTCGGTCTGTTTCAGCTTGGCCTTCTGAGTTTCACACCCAGAGCCCTGCTGTGTTGAATGAACTGAACGGCCACCGTTCTTCCTGTGGTCCACTCTTCGGACCATGTGCTTTCAGCTGGGTTCTTTCATTGACTAGCCAGTGGCCTGTCCAGCACAGAGTAGGCTGCCTCCTCCCTGAGGACAAGGGCTCAAACCTACACAGAACAATCCAAACAGCCAGAACACACAGCTGGTGTGGGAAATGCATCAGCCCAAGAGTGCAGAATGGACATTTTGCCGTCTACACATGTGCCGCTGAGAGGTAACACCATAGGTTTTATCCTCATGGCTGTTAAGCCCAGGACTCATTTGATCTTAGATATATACCATCCAATAAAGATGAACAGGACTTCAATCAGGTTGTCCCAGCAGCTTTACCTGTCAGGTGGCCAATGCCCCGCCCAGGCTAAAAGCTTTGGTCTGGTAGGTGGGAAGCATCCAACATTCTCAAGCAAAACTTAAGATCCTAAACTGTTGAGTGGATGGGAGTAATCCCAGTCAGGGATCTTTGATTGTATTTCAGATCCAAGAGTTGTAAATGACATTTTGTGGGACCTGATGCTACAGCTGTATCAGAAGTGTTTTCTTGGGCACAGTGGGAGCCAGTGTCAGGACAGAAGGCCCCTGTGAGAAGTACATGGGAAGATGTGTGCTGAGCCTGAGTGACTGACCCTGTGTTCACTGCCCATAAAGATGAGAGATGAGGAGAGCGTTACAGTAATAACGTAGTGCTGATTTGGTATTTAAGGGTTTGTTAAAAGATGTTTTCACAGAGGTTTTCTTACATTTGTGTGAAAGCTGTTAGTATTCAAAAGGAATTGTGTCAGGCCGCAAGCAAAAAATAGTAAAACCGGAGGGACCTTCACAAACTTTGCTAAAACCACAAGGACCACCCACACCCCAGCCTTCAGTGAAGGCAACTGTGCCCATACAGAGAATCCTCCGTAAAAGCCAACCCCTGCCCAGCCTCACTCAGGTCACCCATCCTGACTCTATCAACCCTGGCCTGCCTTACTCTTGTCTCCAGAAGCCCATAACTGTCAATCATGAGCCCAAGGATTATGGTTTAAAGTATGTTGTGTATTTCTCATCTTGCCTTTGAAACCTCCCTTCCTTTGAGTGTGCCCACACTTTCCACCACTACTCTTTGAGAATGTGCTCCTCAACTGACTTGGGCAAATGCACAACTCAGAAGTCCCTCATCAGTCAGCACACCTTCGGGACCAGGAAGAACTGCCTGATGCTTCTGGGCTGCAAATTACAGTTCTCTAGACGACATTGGCACCTTCTGGCTCACAGATGCCCTGGGACCTAGAGGGAGCCCTGGGCACCCACCAGTAACAAACAGACTGGGGTTCCACTAAACACACAGCAGCAGTGTGTGGTCCACCAATCAAATCAGGAAGCAAGGCATGCTCCTGATGCATGGCAGTATTGATATAGAAGACACACTTCCAGACAGCACCAAAGGGGGACCATGCTTGTGTGTGCTGTGGTGCTGGGGTACTGGAGACTCAGGGCCAGTTCAGCAGGCAGCTCACCAACTGTCATCAAACCCTCAGTGGATGCTCACTGTGCAAGATCCTAAGACACTGCTCTAGTCGCTTTAATAATCTTCAACCACCACTGTGGAGGCAGGAGCTCCTTCTAGAGGGAACTAAGTAGCTGAGGGTGACGCCAAGGTCGTGTGGACCTTGGAAAACCACCAGGATCTAAATGAAGGGTATGAGTTATCAAGCATTTGGCAATCTTGTCCAGACCTTCTTCCCTCCCCTCATCTGGGCCCATCTCTGTACTTTTCTATTATTTTATTGATCATAAATGCAACTCCAAGCACATTGGAATTGGTTTGCTTGGATGCTGGAGTTCATATGTTGGAGATGCTGCCCTCAGGAGTTGGTAGGTAACTTAGGGGACCATGCTTATCTCTGCTTAAAGCAGAGCAGGCCTGGCAGCTCCCAGTCTCTCTGGCTCCCTCACACAGCAATCATCTCTCAAGCACTCCATCCTTGAGGGCATCCACCATTCTGCGATGCATTCAGGGAATTTTCCAGAGCTAGTGCTGTGCCAACTGCATTTCAGCTTCCAAAATGGATCTAACTATCTTTTTATAATGTGCCCACCCCAGATTACCAAAATATCAACCAATACAGCAGGAAATCTCCAGGGTGATGTCTGTGCACATTAAGTATAAGCTTCCCAATGCCCAAACTAAAGTTTTCAGACACAAAAACAAACACATAGCCTTGCATTTGAGCGAGGTCTCCAGCTGTGGCACGTTGGCTAAGGAGAATTTGGATAGAGCCTTGCTAGCAGGCATGCCTTTGAAGCCGATACTGACCAAATCTGTTTCTGGGCTTCCTGGCTGACACGAGGTGAAGAATTTTCCTCTGCCACTTGCTAACAACCATAGTTTCCTATGCTAGGGAGCCATGCTACTCTATGTAGCAGAACCTTGAAGGCCAACAGAACTACTGAAGAACAATCGAGCCCAACCATGGTGGGATTTGGCTAAGATATTTTAAACTGGCTTCAGACAGAATTCACCACTGCTGTGTATTTGTAATACTGGGCAACACTTGCAGGGAACTTCTGGGCTTACAGTTGTAGAAAAACCTTGGGTGGGTTCTCATCAGCACACCTGCCCACACAGTTGGTCAGCCAGCAGAGGACAAGGGCCAGGCTGGTCAAGGGTGCCAGCAGGGTCTTCCAGGGGGGGGAGTCTGAAGCCACTCTCTGCAAGCGCTGTGCCATTCTGAGTCAGTGACGAAGCCAGCGGTTTAGAAATGACACCACAGGGTGAACTTTATTGAAAGCTCATGAGGCGTTCACAATGATCACATGATCCCGACAGCTCCCGTGTCACACTCCACGGGACAGTGCACTGTGTGGTGAGTTACAGCCTTGCTTCGCATGCTGCTACACTTCACTAGCTGCGTTGTACTCGTTGAGTTTTGTAATAATGAAAGCAAAATCACTCTACAGGACAGACTTAATTCTGGAAAGCCCTTAAGAGAATCAGACTTCGTCTCATTTATAAACACCACGGCCACACACATGCGGAAATGGAGAGCAAAATGCAAAAGAACCCAACCTTGGTGAGAACTGCTCCCAGATGCTCATCACGGAGCGCTTGGACAAGCAAGTGGAGTCTGTCTCCTCGGCAGACACTCTACTCCTCGGCGGTCCCAGAGGCAATGCTGCACAGCGCTCAGTGTGGGTCACACCCCCACACGACTGTCACCAAGGCCATTCTCCCTTAGGGGCAAAGACTACAGACTCCAGCTTTTCCTTTTCCCCATATAATACACAATATTTCTAGACAGTCTTAAAACAAAGAAAATATAAATAGACTCAGTCTGTTGTACAGAATCACATACTATGGCAGACATATTTCATGAAGTGGGGAGGAAGCCGGCGCAGCGCCTAGTCTAGGTCCATGTTGACAGAGCCCTTTTCGTTAGGATGGCATTCACCGTTCTGATGCGGAGCTTCAGCACCAAAATTCTCTTTGCCTTCTAAATCTTCTTTCTTGTCAAGATTTGGGCCATTTGGAGTTCTCTCCAGTTTAGGGGATTCAATTTTTGGTTTGGGTTGCGTTACAACAGGCTCACAAACATTGTTCAATTCCTAAGAAGACAAAATTAGTCATTATGTAAACGCTGATCCACCCAGTTCATTCATCTACTTCCTCATACTTCTGATCGAGTATGTTCTGACCCAAATTCTTTTTCTCGGCATATCTGTGCAAACCGTAGTGACAATCCCAATCAAAGTGACTACCTCCTAGCGTTTCTTGGGGACTTGCTAGATGGCTACGGATGCTACCTTATCGCTGCAACGTAAAATGTAGGAATTAAGAACGAACGCCACAATACGGACAGGACAACGGCTCGAGGTTAAGTCACTTCAAGATGAGGTTTATAGTCGGAACTTAAAAGTGGCCCCAAAGGCCCACTGTCCCCCAGTCTTCCTCCCGTGTGTTACCCAGACAAGCACTTCGTTTTCTTCTCAGGACTCTAGCACAGTGAGAGACTGTCCCTGGTCAAATGCCCAAGCCAGCTGCTCTCCACAGCATCCTGACAAACTTCACCCCCTTTACTTTCCCCACAGGACCAACACCAGCACCTGACTCTGTTGCTGGCCGCCTTCCCCCAGGGGCAGGACTGGCTGTGCAGCACTCAGTATCTGTTTCCTCGAGACAGACAGACAGACAGACAGACAGCAATTGCTGGCACACTGCAGCCGACCAGGATGAATGTTTGCAATGAATGGCAATAATGAATCAGGGAAGCCAGTACTGGTACAGGGGAGGTCAAAGATTTAGAGGGAAAATGCCACGCGTCAAGCTGAATAACAGAGTCCAGTCAAAAGCTGACACACTCACCTTGACCTTCGCCCTTATTTCCTGAGTGCGAACAACAGGGTCCTGGTCCAGACTCCTTTTAGCCTGAGCATTCATAACATTGTTCATCCACTCCATCACCTCATTAACAGACTTCTCAACCTTCTTCATTTCAGATTCATCAATGTGGTTGTATTTCTCATCCTGGACAGAAAATACACAGACACTATAGAGTACTGAACAGACACATCTACTCTGACCCCCTTTCCCCAAGTTCAAATCCACCCTGATCCAAAACACCAACACCCCTCACTGAGCAACATTTATTAGGATAGAGATTCTGAGGCCAGGTGCTGGCTAAGTCGCAGTCAGTCCTGGGGTGAGAGGACAGCACCCACCTTGCTTCTGAAGTCCGCTGCAATCTTGGCATAGTGCTGCAGCCGCTGCCCCAGCTCCTCCAACACTCTCGGGCGCTCCTCGGCTTCTTGAAATCGGACTTTAACAGGAGTGCCCATTTTCTAAAATGTAACGCGGAGTTAACAGTTAACCTACCTTCAATAACCGTCTACAGCTTAAAACCAAGTTGCACCTTTCAGGGGAGGAAAGAGCTTACCATCAACTCTTCCAACTTGTCAATATACGCTTGCTTAGCTTGGTCCTCTCCTTCCTCATACAGCCAGTCTTCTGTCTCTGTGAGAAGCCTCAGGAACTTTTCATGTTCCTTTATATGAAAGTCAAACGTTAGTGGCAGCTCACCCCAGAGGTTCTTAACTCAAGCAGTGACCCCAGGCAGCTCACCTGGGAAGGAACCAGACACTGGGTTCCCTTCACATTAACTAGAGTCCTATGGCGTCACGTGCGGCAGGCACTGGGGCTTTTGTCTTACATTATTCTAGCACTGCTTTTAACTCACAATGCTATACCTGAGAAACTCAGCTCCAGGTCATGCTTGGGTCATGGAGGAGCAATTATGTCCAGCACAGGTACTAACTAAATAAAGTACACAGCAGGGCAGCTCCAGGGTCGGGGGATCCCAGTATAAAGCAGCTCCAGGGTAGGGGGTGGTGGTGTCCTAACCCCAGTATAAAGCAGCTCCAGGGTCGGGGGATCCCAGTATAAAGCAGCTCCAGGGTCGGGGATGGGGACAGGGGTGGGGTGGTCCTAACCCCAGTATAAAGCATCCCCACACCATACTAGGTGGTTGTCTGATCAGTCTTTTTCCAAGTCCCATCTGTCACACAGCTGTGCTACTGGACTGACCCAGAGCTTCACTTAGGCAAGGAAAGGGCGAAGAGGACAGAGATGCTCAGTAACAGTGTGGCGATGGACCACGCCTCACAGGGGGACAGCAACAGACAGCTGCCCAGAGAACACCATCACAGAAGCTGAAGGGCTCTTTTCTCTCTTTCCAGCCCCTAGGTCACAGGCCAGACTCAGGAGCAGATGTCTGGATGGTGCAGACTACTAGTGTGACCTGCAACACTCATGGCAGGTGGGCCTCTCTCCAGGGCCCGGCTCAGCTTCAGAACACTCGGGTGACCACATGCACAGAGGAGTAAGTGTTAAACCCGACTCTCAAACATTTTGGCCTATCTAGCCCGGGGCCCAGAAGCATACCTGCTCGCATATGAATTTCTCATAAGGTCCACACAGCTTGTCCCTGAACTCATACACACACTCCTCCACTGCGTTTTTAGCGTCGTTTCTCTCCTTCTCCAGTTTGTCCTGCATTATCATCTTCCCCTGTTGTCAGGAGGCAGAGGTTAGTCAACCTTCAAAGCCACACCTCAACACGTCAGGACGATGACCACATAAAAACCGTTTCAATCGATACCTCACAAAGCGTTTTCTACAAAATGTCACGGCCCTCCAATTTACAACTACACATGGAGAAGCTGCTTTCTGATGGGACGTTAGCCACCCCACTTTTCATTACTTGTACATTAGAAATAGGCAATTTCTACTGTTTCTAAATCCAGTGCCCTCATCCAGTGCAGTGGACCGCAATCACTGTCCATTTATTGACTCTGAGACTAGGAAGGCTCCGTCGAGGCCACAGGGATTTTAAGAGGGTCATTCTATGGCCTGCTTCCTCCCGTGCTTGTGCTCAGATTCTCAAGCAATCTCAAGCAATTATTTCAAAGGAACAAAGCAATTCTCAAGCAAGCACAACTCCTGGAAGGAAGCACAGACCTCCAGTACTCACACCAAACTCCCTAGGGACGAATGAGAGGGCCTATTCCTTGGGCCTCCATCCCGTCTCTGGTAAAGAATGGGTCCCTTAGCCCTTGCAGTACGTATGCAGAACCAAGCAGCCAGAGACACCTACGGAAAGCAGCACTCACCTCTGTCTCAATGTACATGTTAAGAAGGTCTCTCCCTAACTGCCAGACCAAGTTGGCTTCTACAGGCAGCTCAACGTTCACCACTTTGATTTTAGGTTTTTTGGCTTCTGGAGGCTGATCAACTTTCTTTTCATTTGCCTTGAGGGTTAAGAAAAAGAAAAATTCTTAATCCTTGGAAAACAAAAGCCTACCATATTTACTGATGCTTTATGCACAGATCGCCAATTCTCAGCCGAAACTATCTGAGAGCATCTCCGCCCACCACCCACCTGGACTATGGCAGTAACTGCGTGCACCATCATCTTCCTGCAGCAACACACCACTACCTTCTCCATTCACACTCAGCTTTACTGAGTCTTTCCCACCGGCAGAGGCGTGGGTCTTTAGTCAGTGGCTGAACTGACTATCTTAGTCCTCCAGCCCTGCACAGTACCTGTTCCAATCACAACTAGCGCCCTGAGAGTACCTCCAAGTCTGTGGCTCACGTGTGGACCGTGTGCAGAGGGACCACCTGCCTTTCAGCCGTATCACTTCTCATCTGGAACTCTGAAGACAGCCAGGCACAGTGGTCACACCTGTCACCTCAGCACTCAGGAGCCTGTAGCTATGTGTCTGAGGCCAGCTCGGGCCACATAACAAGATGAAAGGGTCTTATGGTAGCGACAGGACGATGTGGCAAATGACAGGGTATCCCACTCCAAAAAGCTCCGAAATCTGAATGTGAAGCCAGGAGGCAGCTGCCCCATGTAGACAACTCCACTGCTGACCATGTGACAGGTCAGAGCCACACACAACACAACAAACACTGCAGAAAGTGGCTTCGGACTCCACAAGGACTACAGAAAACAGTGATTCACATCCTAACCCTAGGCCACGTCACCATTTGTATGTAACTATCAAAAAAGAAAAATCAAGACACTCAAAACATTACCAGCAAAGGCTAGTCAGTGTATTTTACTATAGATTATTCAGATGATAGAAATACAACGCTAGAGGTGGTCTTTAATTTTCCAAACATTGTCCACTTCCCTTTCTTCAGATTCTTACCCTGCTTCCTGCCCCACCTGACGCATTGTTGAGGAGATCAGCTGCACGGTGGATTGGAGAAATAAGGTGTGCAGCATAACCTCCAGGACTGCCCAGGCTGATATGCCAAGATGGAAGACCAATCCCACTGCATCACTGTCCCTGGGCACTGAACTACAAGCTTCAGGGCTTGTTCAATGGCCACACTAAGAACACAGAGCGCATGCTTCCTAGAGTCTGCACCTCTAAGTGTTGTGGACCACGCAGTCAGCCTGCAGTGCCAAGGCATCACGCCCTGAACCCCAACAGAGAAAAATAAACCCACTGCCTATAGCTAGGAAGACACAGGAGAGTACAACTGATACTCCGGGAACAAAATGAAACCGCCGTATATACGGCAGCTAACAGAAACAAAAGAGCACAAACTTCAACCAACCCGACCACCCGACACAGCCACAAAATGGCATTCCGACAGACGAGAAACCTTCGAGAAGTGTTCGAGGGCCGAAAGCCAACCCCATGTCATTTTCTAGAAAGGTACTGAGACTCCGCAGTAAGTCTGTTGAAATTTAACTCTAAATCAAGGAAGGGGGAATGATACTGAAATGTGAGGACCCATTTTCCTAAATAAATGTCACCACCTCAACTCTTTTCTAACAGGGAAATAAAAACAGCTTTCAAAATAAGTCAGGATCCAGAGTTCACGTTAAGGGCCACCAGACTAACCAGGACAGAAGCAAATGAGAAACTGGCACACAATCTATTCTGACCTCCACCAGTCCTTCCTCTTCTGTAACTTGCCTGAGTGAGGGTAAGGGAGCCCCAGAATTCTAGGAAGCCAGACAGTTCATCATTTACATGAAGCCTGCAGAAATGGGAACTCTGAAGTACAGCCTGAGCTTAAACAAAAATGGGGGTTTCTCACTATCAACATGACCACTAGTTTCAATGATTTGGTTACAATTGGCCATTTTTCAAGGGACAGAATAGGTTCGGTTTTTTTGTTTGTTTGTTTTTAAATTTGGCTTCCAATACTGGAAACAAGGTAAAGGAGTAATCAATTGGGAATATAGCCGGCTATTACCAGACCATCATAATTAATTCAAAATTGACAGTAACTTGAAAGGAGAAAAAGTTGAACTAGACTCCTGAAACCCACGTATGAACTAATTAATCAATCAACTCTTGAACTGACCTCGAAGCACTGGGATCCATCTTTCTGAAACCCATGTATGATCTAATTAATCAATCAACTCTTGAATTGACCTCGCAGCACGGGGATGCATCTTTCTGCTTCTGCCCTCCAGCAAACAGCAGACCTTGCTTTAGGCTGTCTTGGAGTGGTGTTACCAGAAGTTTGCAATCTGCTTAGGTCTGAGTACTCCTTTAGCTGGTTTTTAACCAAGTAACATGTAGAGATTGAACAGAAAAACCCTACAGCCCGTCCAGTCACCTGGGTTCCTCTGGAAAGCACAGGCTTAGAGCATTAACCATCACATGATGCCATATCGTCTAAGGAACGAACTGGAAGAGTCACTCACTTTGTCAGCATCGGGGATTTTGTTTTCTTCTGAGGGAAGTTCAGGTGAAGGGGGAGACTGTGAGGTTTGTTGACCATCAGTTTGTACCTGGGGCTGTGTTCCAGCTTCACTGTTGTCTGGCTGGATATTTTTCTGAAATGAAAGCCCAGGCACAAAGGATGTAGAAAGCAGGTGTACTTTATGAATTTAAAGTTATAGGGCACCAAAGACAGTATTCTCAATTTCTGAAATCTTAGTAGATGGGCAAAAAAGGTACTAGATAAAAACAAAGTCTGTGAAACTTTAGACATTTCAAACCTGTAAGAAATTGTATGAATGACAGTGTTACAGTTACATCATCCACGAGGGCTCTGACTGCTGGGTGACAATCCAGAGCTCCCCTTGCAAAGCCTCTCACCTAACCTTTCACAGCTGGGACTCTCAACGCACAGGAAACGGGCTCCTAGGCCAGGCTCTTTCCAAAACCAAGTGTCCAAACTCGAGCGGCAGCATGCTCTCAATGGCGTCACCCCAGCCAGAGTTACAGAAAAGGACCAACTATTGGTTATTCCAGGGCTGACCATCCCCAGCTTCAGGACTCAGCTATCTTACCTCAAAAGATCTCAGGACAAAGAACAAACAAATAGGACATGCCAACAACCCTGCTAAAAAGATCTTAAAGACCAAAGGGAAAGAAGTTACCCCCAAAAGCTCTTTAGTAGCCTCAGTTCCCGGCAAGTCCGTGCTATTACGACCTCTCGCCATTGCTAGAGAAGGAAGGCTGAACTACTTGAACTATTCCCTGCCCACCCCCTCAAGTCTTCCACATTTTCCACCCACAGCTTCTAGAACCTGAGGCAGGCACTGAGGCAAGGCACTACGACCCTGAGAGGATACAGCACTAGCCACTCCCTCTGTGAATGGTGTCCAGATATGACAACTAAGCTAAGGTTCATATGATGCTAACGGTCCTTCAGTGTTCGAGGCCGCTGGATACCAAAGCCTTCCACCAACACTGCATTGCCTGACTGCCTCTCCTTGTAAATCATTTCTGCCTGATCCTGGAAATCAACTGCAAGTCTAAGCTAAGAAAAGCAGTCACAAGGTCACCATTATTCGTGACATTGCTCTTTCTTCTAGACTCCCCCAACCCAGAACGCCTGGAATACCAAGGCCAATTTTGCCACACAATGAAAATGAAACAAAACTTGCCTTTCCATTTCAATTTTTATAGTTGTTTTTAATCAGTCAACATCTGATTTAACATATATACCCTTAAGAAAGCAAGAAAAGAAAAAGCAACTTTTCCTTGTCATATACCAGTTTCTTCAAAAGAAGTCATCTCAGTCATAATACATAATATTCTCATATCCTGCCATTAATTGGCAGGACCAATTATCATTACACAAACTTCTGATCAATGTTATGTAACTGAACAATATTTAACCTTTACCCTCCTCCTAAAGCTTAGAAAGAAGTCACTTCTACAATGTGACAACCACTGCAGCCACTTACCTCCACATCCGAGCTTTCTGATGCTTTCTGGTTTGGACATTCCATGTCGGCCTCTACCGAAGACGCGTCATCCTCCTCCGTTGGGACCTTCTCCACCATGGACGCCGTGGAGATGGTGAAAATGCCATGTGTGTTCACACGCACCTTGACTTTCACTCTAGACTTCTCTCCGTCTTTCTGCGCAGAGACATTCTGAACGACAAAACGGCCTAGAACAGAAAGGAACTGCCAGTTTAGAGACGGACTTACTCTATAAAGACAGCCAAGAAAACACAAGACTAAGAAACCACAGCCACTCCAAAACTGTGTTTCCCCGTCCCCAACCACTCCAAGTCCCACAGCGGGCGGGAAGGCGGGCACATAGGAGTCCATTCCCAACTCCTCCCGCTATTCCTAGTCTGCCACGGAACCTCTGGAAGGAGCACTCTCTTGTGTAACACCACTGGGCAGACACCGGGGCAGGAGCTCCCGCACAACCACCTTCTGCTCCTCCTCCTCCTCTCCAGGTGATGAGCAGACATGAGAATCTATGAGCAAATCTAAGGCAGGAGACCATGCACATGCTAGATTCTCAGTCTTTTAGGGAATACTAATCTCCTGACTGAGTGATCAAAACTGTTTACATCAGGTTTGAAATAGGGACACAGCCGAAGCCCCCATCAAAGCTTACACACACCGCTAGGGTAGGGCTACAGCCCTCAAGAGTGACAACGAGGAACAGTCTGAACGCTGCTGGGATCTGGTCTTCTAGAGTGGCGGTTCTCAAGCTGTGGGTTGCTCCACTCCTGGGGTCAAACAACCCTTCCACAGGGGTTGCCTAAGACTACTGGGAAACACGGACACTTACATTATGGCTCACAACAATAGTAAAACGACAGACATGAAGTACTAATTGAAGAAGAACTGTATTAAAGGGTCACAGCGTCAGGAAGGTTGAGAACCACCTCTCTAGAGTCACTGTTTTAATGAACACTTACTATAGAGCCAAGTGCCAAAAGTTACCCCCACTGAAGCACAAGCCCCGAGGGCTGCTCAAGGGGCACAGCAGAGAAGCGCTTGCTGGGCAAGTGTGGGGACCCAAGTTCAAACCCAGAACCCACAGCACAAGAGAACCAACCCCCTAAATTCCTGACCTCCATACGTGCACTCACACACAAATAATATTCTAAAAATACCCATTTTCTGGGCATGATGACACATGCCTTTAATGCCAGCACGCAGGAATACACAGCCAGCTCGAGAACAGCCAGGATTGCATAGACAGATCTGGTCTCCCAAAATAAGTGTTTGAACCAGTTATATTCAAGAGTTCCATGGAACGTAACAGCCTTCTAACTAAGGTACTGTCTGCACAGCACACAGCTAGATTTCATTACTGGGCCAGTCAAGGATGCTGGCTGGCACGACCACTAACTCAGACCTAACTGCCAAATGGTCCTTTACAGAAACACTTCTGGGTACAACACTCATGAGTACGGAATGTGCAACTGCTCAGGATGGACAGACAGCTCATGACGGGCAGCTCCAGTGAGCGATACACTAGCACCTAGGCAACAGCTCATCTCTGTGCAGTCGTAGATAATGCAGCATCCAACCCAGAAACCCTCAGCTCCCAAGCAAAGGTTTGTCCAGCTGTCCTCCCACTGTGAACAATGTTTTCGAAGTAGTGTGTGATGAGCCAGAGTGGAGTCCTTCAAATGCTTTCTCTGTAAGTGAGGTGAGGGCAACGGAGAGGCCTGGCAGTGTCAGCAGGTAGAGGGGCAATGGCAAGCCTCCGGGTGAAAAGGGCATCTGAAGAGACGCCCCTTCCTTCAGAGAGAGTGGAGTACACACGAAGACCTGGCTCCCGGCTGTGGGGGCCAAACTTCCACTCTGAAGGTAACACCCTGCCAACAACACCCCATCTTGGAGGGAGGTCAGTGTGAGCAGCCAGCATTCTGCAAATACAGACTCTGTCCCAACAGGAGGGCGATGCAGCAGCCAGGCCAGCAAGTCTCCAGGCCAGCGCATCCTCCTCACGACTAAGTTTCTGCACTCAATGAAGAGCTCCACCTCTATCCCAAAGGGCAGGTGCACACCATGACTGGCTTACCTATTTTTGCTTCTGGATATGGAACTCCTTGAGGGTCCGAATAGAATGCTTCCAGCTCAAAAGGCCCCCTTCTCAAGAAGGTGAGGACTTTGGAGAAAGGAGCAGCATGGTTCCGACTGAACACTTCATGAACACTAGGAGGAAGTAAAGACACCAACGGCTCAGACCTGACAGAGCTGCTCTCCAACCTTCCTAATTCTGCCCGTCACTCCCGACCACCACATGAAGGGGGGATAGGTCTGGGCCCTAGTCCGTCAACTCAGAAAGCTATCTATCTGCGGCTACATACCCTTCAGTTTCTTCCGAGTCGTGGTTCCAGACCAGAGAAATGGGAAAAGGAACAGCATCTGTGACGGAGAACTCTCTGACTTTAAATGCTGGAGAGAGGATTGCACACTGAAAAGACAAATGATTTAATGTTAGAATAGCAGCATTTCATGTACCATCTTAACATTACGCTGACCACTAGGCCACAAAGATAAATCATCAATCTTGGGTCAGCAATTTTTTTTGTTTTTGGTGTTTTTGAGACAGGGTTTCTCCGTGTAGTTTTGGTGCCTGTCCTGGATCTCACTTTGTAGCCCAGGCTGGCCTCGAACTCAGAGATCAACCTGCCTCTGCCTCCCGAGTGCTGGGATTAAAGGCGTGCGCCACCACCGCCCAGGTTGGGCCAGCAATTCTTACTTCCAAGTTTCACAGACTGAAAAGACAGGTTTTCCTGGAAACGCCTTGCTGGTGGCATTTTCAATTACAAGCTGACTCTCTCAAGTGTACACCCACGAGCAGCTCTGCCTTATTGCTTTTACATGTCCAAGAAACCAAAAGGATGGAACTCCAAAGGCTCACATTTTCAA
>CABHPQ010167763.1:4199-44199 GCA_902168405.1 Peromyscus aztecus | reverse complement strand
CGGGGTTGGCAGTAGGCCAGACAAGTGACATTTGAATTGAGAACTGGAAGAAAGTGTGACCTAGGCCATGGAAGAATGTTCCAGACTGAGGGAAGAATGCAAGCAAAGTAGGGTAGGGGCGTGCCGGGAGGCACCAAAGGCTGTGCAGGGGAAAGGGAGCCAGGGTGGACTGGGGGGGCGGGGCTAGGTGACCATCAATCCTGATATGCCTGGAACTCAGGTATGTCTCAGATATGGGACTTTCAGGGCTAACACTGGGAGAGTCCCAGGAAAATTGGGGTGAGCTGGCCCCTGCCATGGGGCCTCACCAACCGTGGTGCATCTTCCCTCTTTACTATTTCAGAAGATTTCCTTGTCAGTTAGGAATAGCTCCTCCCACAAAGAACAATGGACCTGTGAGCGGAGTGAGCCTTTCACGAGGCAGAAGGGAAGGAGCACAAGGCAGAAGCGCACTCAGCTGCAGTTAGAGCGCTTGGGCAGTGCTAGTTTTCATTGTCTGGGTTTGTTTCTCCTTTGGCATTTAACTGGCGTCTGGTATGTTTGAAGGGACAGGAATGTCCAGGGATGGAGGGAACCCTTGTGCTGTTTTCCAGCACTGGCAGTACATTGAAATCGCCTGGGAATAAATGTCAAGGGAGGGATGGGCACAGCCCAGTAAATCAGCCCCAGGGGAAGCCAGCCTGACTTCCACAACAGTGCCCTGAGACATCAGTGTGCATGCCTGTCCCTGTTGTCCTGATAGGACACAGATTCAACTTCAGGGGCACCCGAGAGTCCATTTCTAAGAGCCCTGAGGTGGTACTGATGTTGCTGCCCTGTAGACAGAATGGTAATGCTCTGCTGGGGTTTGGTGAATTTGCCTTTGAAGCTTTAGGCTTCTTTATGGAGAGCAGCAACATGGATGTATGTAAGGTAGATGAGTCCCTGGGTGAAGAAGAGATAAAGATGGAAGAGATGGCCTGTGGGTCTTCTGCTTGTAGCCCATCAACAGGATCACATTGAACCCCACTTGGGACAGATCTTGACTTCTCAGTTAGTCCTAGGGTGTGGTTGGGTGTTCCAGAGAGCTGCCACACTGACTGGCACACGTATTCTTGGTTACTGAACCCGTTCCTGAGGCCTCTGGTTAGGAATGTTCCATAGTGGACACACCCTTCCTTTCATTTCCAACTCCTTGTCCATGGGTCTTTATTTCTCACTCAGTGACTGTTAGGACGCAGGTATTTCCTACCAATAAGATAAGTCATGAACTTATTTCCAAAATAGATGATACATCTATCAATTTTTTTAAAATGTCAACCTACTCCAGAATAAATTTAAAATGTCAATTTACTCCAGAATAAAAAGCAGATTTGGGAAAGGAAAGCCAATTAGAAAGGTTAGTAGCTGTTAGCAACAAAATACCCAGTGATTCTGATCACTGGGAAGAGTGCGGCCAGTGGAGGGTAACTTCAGTAGCCATGCTCACAAGTAATTACATTAGAAAATAGCAGTGTGATAACTAAGGCCTGAGAGTGGACCTGCGCAGACCATTGATACCAGACCTACCAGTGATAAACGGTGGGCCCTTCCCGGCTCTACAAGCACAGAACCTGCACATGATACAGACAGCCCATCCCATGTGCTGACTGGAAAGTTGGGCACCAATGTCAGAGAGTGAGGAAAGTGTTAATTCAGTTCAGAGGCAGATAGAATCCATGCGTCTGTGTGGCTAGATGGGCCTTCTCACTATCCCTTGGGGAACTCACTTCCTAAATGCCAGGCATTCGTAGAAAGACAGTGGGCCTATAGTCCCTCTCTACAGATCGTTCAGTTCTGCACAGAGAGGAGGGCCAGGACTGAGCAACCCAAGAGAATCTTCTAGACTCCCTACCCTCGGGAAACAGTGAAGAGAGACAAGGAGATAGGAGCCATGCCTGTCCTCCAGGAAGTCTCTCCACCTGGGATCTTGAGGACTATTAGCTACAGGCTCTGGCCCTTCTCTCCCCTCAGAAGATGAAGCCCCAGCTCAGATCCAGAGGACTTTAAGTTGACAGCAGAGTTTGGGATGGGAATCTATGGCCTCTTGGGCTTTCATTGGTTTGCAGCTGTGCAACATATGATCCAGTCTCAGGATGCTCAGGATGCAGTAATTCAGATGTCATCAAGAGCGGAGTTTGGCAAGAGAAGAGCTCAGGGGAAGACAGGGATGTAATTAGGGTTAAGGGCCCCCCCCCCCGAGTCAGAACATAGGCTTCGAGTTCCGACTAATATTCATCTTCTCAGGGCTTCAGTGTGTCCACCTCAGAAACGAAGCAAGTATGATACAGCTCCTTCACTGACTGGATCTACTGTGAATGAAGACCCGGAGCTTTCTCTCTGCTCCTTGTTCACAGTGTGATCTTTCCCTTGTATACATTCTTCTGTCCTTGAGTGGGAGAGCCTCTGCAGAGAGCCAGTGCCGAGCCTTGCCCTTGAATCATCAGTCATTTCAGGAACATTGATTGACGCCCTGACTGGACAGGCAGAGATATGGGCTTAGTGGGGGGGTTCTTTGTCTCTGTTTTTTTGGTTTCTTTTTTTAACATTTTTTTTTTAATTTCCAGTGCTGGGGTTTGAACCTGGGCCCCCATGTGTGGTAGGCAAGTGCTCTAGCTCCAGCCATCCTTGAATCTTAGAAATCATGGTAAAGTTATTTTCTCTATAAAATAAAAAAAAAAAATATTAAAAGATTCAGCACTAGCCTTAATGGAGTTTCCAGGCTAGTAGATAAAGCCATCATAGGTGCACAGAACAGGCCTGCAGTATGGATAAGGCCAGCAGTGTGACAGAAGAGACCCTCATCACGGACAGGCTGGACCTGCAGTGTGCATGGAGCAGGTGTGCAGCATGGGAAGAGGACTGAGGGTGCTCTGAGGCCTGGGAGACCTCTTCTCCTAACGTGCTGGCTGGATTCAGGCCTTGGCTATGCAGCCGAGCTCTCACCCTTGGGTCTGTACTTCTGTGGAAGATGAGGAAAGCTATCCCATGAAAGGAATCACCTTCTCTTTATGACTCCGAGGGAGAGCATTACAGGCTGTGGCCACAGAGTTGATCCTGTGCCAGCCTCTTGCCAGGGCCTTTCCTTTGAACATAGCGTACCAACTGAGAACCACAGTAATAGTTGGACCTTGGCCAACTGCATTGACCTTCTTTGCTTTTCTTGCCTTGCTAGCTCCTCCATCCTTTGACCTTAGGTCACACTCACAGCCCAGGGAAGCCTTCCCCAGCCTGACCTCAGTCCTATGCTTTGCTGCTTTTCAGCCCTGGTCCTGCCCCCTGGAGGTTGCCTCAGTGGGCTCCGTCTGTCTGAGGTCCATCTGGGAGTCTCTGCCAGTGCAGTGCAGGTATTGGGACAGAGACTGATCTGTAGGAACAGCCTAATCTGTGTTGACTGAATGGAGATAGACATCAGTAGGGAAATGATCAGAAAAGGGAAGTCGACGTCTACAAAAGGGAGTGTGTTCCCAGCTGAGAGGTAGCCAAGCCCTGGTGACATGACGGGTGCTGGGCAGATTGCAGCAAAGACTTTGCTGAGCAATTCCTGGTGGGATAGTTCGGTTTCAGTTCATTTTGACCCAACCTTGATTCATCACCATGTGCTAATGGTTGGGTCATGGTTTAGGGCCATCTAGGCTGTGGGATTTGGTCAAAGTCTTGGATCTAAGAAATGACAGCATGAAGACAAGATTCCACCCTACTCCCCGCCCCCCCCCCCCCCCCCACCTCTTTCTACAATCAGTTGTCTCTCCCAGGCTGGGCTGCACTTCCACGGTTTCACAGAAAAGGAACGGTTACTTGCTTTTTTGATGTTAGCCTGTCTGAACCTACAACTTTTGTGTTTTCATCACTGATAGGCTGTCAAAACCCTACCACAGTGAGAAAAATTAAACTTATCTTTAAGATGACAAGTCACTTTTGACAGTCCTATAAGATACGCAGGGCCAGACGAGACAGCTCCAACCTACAGTGTTCTTAAAGCAAACACACAGTCCTCCCCATCTCAGGCAGGAAGTGATTTCCAGGTGTATTATGGGTACTTTCAGTTTACTGGGAGTCCAGGGTAAGAGTGCTGGGTCTGTTGCCAGCGTGAGTAGGTTGCATGTTTCACTGCTCATGACTTTCAAGATAAAAACCTTCCACTTAGTGGTTCTCTTCCTTGGAGATAATGACATGGCCTTGTAGTTGGCTTTACTGCTTCTCTTAGGGGAAGGGCTGGCCTTTCTTAATTGAGCAGAATTAACACCTGCAATACAAAGTAGAAAATCTCTTGACTTCATCTTGTCAGTGAGTGACAGCTTTCACCCAACCGTAACACAACGCTGTTGAGAATATCTGTGGCTTGTGAATTTAAGTGTAGTGTTATAACATGCCACAGTTTTTTAACAGGAAGATTTTACCCTGATCTGTTTCAACGCTCCTTCTGCTCCCTCAAACATGAAAACACCATTGCCTTTTCCGTCCTTCTAGCTCAAATTGTCTAATTTCCTCCTGGACTAGATAGCAGCCCTTGATATATCACCGCTGCTTCGGAGGTCGTGGGGCTGGACGCGGATGAGGTGTTGGTGTGTAGAGAGAAAGAGCCACGGCACTGATACTGGCCTGTGTAAGACTGAGAGGTGGCCGAAGACGTAGCTCATTGGTGGAATGCATTTGGTTAGCTAGTGTGCCTGAAACATGGTTCAATCCCTGGCACTGGAAAGTAGTTGAGACTGAAGACTGTGGTAGCCCATGGGGAGGTAGAAGCAAAGAATTCTCTAGAACCGCTCTGGAAAGTCTAGAGATGAGCCAGTGTTGCTACTGAACTTGCCCAGGAGACCTGCCCAAGGCCCCTGGGCTGGCTCTTCACTTGGTTTGGGCTTTTCAGTGTCTTTTAGTTTTGTTTTCAGGACATGGTGTTTTCCACGCCCCCCCCCTTTGGGTTTCCTGTTTGAATGTTTGAATTACTTCAGCTTTGATATGTGGTAGAGAAAGGAGAAAAAAAGTAAGAATTTTACCACACACACACCAAAAAGAAAAAAAAAAGAAGAGAAAAGAAAAGAAAAACCCTACCCAAACCCAGTGCCTTCTTGTAGCTCCAGCCAGTTGTCTCGCTTGTCATGGAACGTGATCCCAGATCAGGCTCTAGGGTCAGATGTTGGTACCTGCTGTATTTTCTCAAGGAGCCTAAGGCCTGTTTCTCTGATTGTTGGGGACGCGCTTTAATCCTGGTGGTTGGGGAATACATGAGATATGTATGTTTTTTTAAAAAGAGACAAGAAAAGAAATGCATTGTATAGCCCAGTGGTTCAGTACAAAAGTAGGCAAAGGGAATTTTGCTTTTTGTCTCTTGACAGATGTGAGAATCAGATCCCTAATTCCTGCAATGTCTTTCTTCCCAGCCTCCTCTCACGTCCCACACTTCCCAGGGTCGTCTTTGACGAACGTGAGCTGCCCACGCTCCCTTTGTTCTTACAGTGTGTGGGATGATTGTGTCTGTGGAGGGAGAGAATTCTCTCTCCTTTCCTTTCCTGAGTCCCACTCATGACCCAGCAGGACCCCCTTCTGGGGTAGAGAATGGAAGTTGGTGGTGATTGCAGAACTGTCTTTGGTGGGAAAGGGGACCCTCTGACACTTTCTATGTCCAATATGCTACCCTCTCTCAGCTGTGTTTGGAGAAATGGCATTTGACTCAGTAGTAGTTCATCGAACTTGTCCTCATACTGGTTTCAGTCTTGTTGTGGTATTTCCTTCTGTGTTTTTTTGAGTTTAATCTATTTATTGGCCCTAGAATGAGAAAAAGGTGTGTGTGTATGGGTGTGGGTGTGGGTGTGGGTGTGAGGTGTATAAGTCAAAGCAGGATGTCAGGTGTCGTCTTCCGTAGATCACTGCTTTATTCTCGAAGTAAGTTCTCTCGCTGAATCTGAAGCTCACTGTTTTGGCTAGGCTGGCTAGCAAATAAGCTACTGGTGTCTGCCTGGCTTTGCCAGTGCTGGGGTTACAGGCACACGTGACAGTGCCCAGCCTTTATGTGGGTTCTGGGAATTCAAACTCCGGTTTTCATGCTTGCGTAGCAAGTGCTCCTACCCACCAAGCCATCCCTCCAACTCTGAGAAAAGGATTTCATGTTCCGCCTTTTAGTCATAATTCTACTTTCTAGCAGTGCTGATTTGAAAATGCATTCAGATAGGAGGACAGGCAGGTAAGTGCTTGCTCAGGCTGGCAGCTTCCAGAACTGCATGGCCTCTGTCTTTGAGTACTAGCTCCGCCATTTATTGGGCAACTCCCATTAGGAGGCTGCTTAATCTTTTTGCCCCTAACAGTTGTCTAATCTGCAAAGCCAAGGTGATGATGGTAACCGCAATGAAAACAGCAGCTAGTGTTTGTTGTGCACTTCGTGAGAAAGATCCTGTGCCCAGCCCTTCTGACTTTTCCCTGAAGCTCTGCAGCAGTTCTGTGCCCTCTGCCTTGTGACAATAAAATGCACAAGCATGTATGACGCATTTGTTGTGCACTGGGACCCGTTCTGTACTGTCTTCTCTCCTAGATTTAGAGATGGAGGTAGCAGGAGGTTCCTGTGAGCACCCGGGACACCTCTGTGGCACCGTGGGGCTCCCAGGCAAGAAGGAGGTGGCCATGCAGAACACTCACAGCTACTTGGTGGCAGTGAGACAGAGCTCTTCCTGCTCTTCCGACTTAGAAGCCCGGCTCCTAGTAACATGGTCCGAGAACAGCTTGTGCAGATCCTTACATGGCCGTACAGCCATGTCTGCCTCAGACATGCCATCCTGCAGAGTCCCATCCTACCCACCTCTGGATGGCTCCCTTGTACCCACACCAGGACCCCCAAGATTATGGTCCTTCACCCTTCTTGGCCCAAGTTACTTAACTAAAAAATGTAAGCACGTGAGATATAGGGTCAGCTAATTGTCTCTCAGCCTATAAATGAATAATGTATATTATATATATTAGAATGTTAATATATTATATATTAGAATGGATCCATGTTATTTTCAGGGAAATAGATGAAACCAGAGATCATGATGCTAAGTGAAATTAGCCAGAAGCAGAAAAGTATTGTATGTTTTCCCTCATATGTAAAAAGTTTAAAAAAAAGATCTGAAAGAGAGGACTGCTAGGGGAGGGTGAGGGATGGGGAGGGGAGAGGGAAGACAGGAGAAAATAGATAACTACCAGAGCACCATGTGTGCATGTGCGGAACTGTCATGGGAAGCCCCCAGTGTGAGTAGTGGCTGCATTGAGTTGAGGGAGTGCAGGCCTGTGTCCAGGTTGTCTCCTGGTAAGGTGCTCATAAAGCTGCCTTCTGGGTGGGTTCATTTTGAGGATGAGGGCAGAAAGCTGGGACAGGGCAAGGGAGAGGAAGAGACACCGGGAGGAGGAGATGGGGAAGTGGGGGAGAGAGACTGAGACAGAGAAAGGGTGTGAACAGACACGGGGAGAGCCGCTGTCTTCCACGGGTTGTCAGGAAAGGCCTTATTCTGAGGAGAGACGCCCTAAGGGGCTGGGTGGTCCCTCAGATGCCGCTGCACATCAGATGGCATCTGACCAATGAGGAGTGTCGACGGCGGTCCCCAGTCCCCACTGCAGTGACTGCAAGCCCTCTACTGGCCCCTAACACATACACACGAGCACCAGTCTGTGAATAATGTCAGATACTGTACCAGGTTCCACCATTGAAAAGAAATGTAACTGTCCTGTGCAGACTGAAGAAACTCCTTCTCTGGATTAGTTCAGAAACACACCCTGCATCGAAGAGTCTTCCCAGTGTTGGGTCCTCCCAGTGTTGAGTCCTCCCAGCGTTGGGTCCTCCCAGTGTTGAGTCCTCTCAGAGTGGCAGGAAGGTTGCTCACTGACCTGTTTTGGAAGCCAGCACCTGTCAGAACTGACAATGTGCAAATCCTTTGAGCCAGCGTTTCCTCTTCTTCAAATTATCCTTAAAGACAAGCTGCCGGGAGCCCTTAGGGGATGTTAGTAATGAATGCTTCCCAATGCATCGTTTGTAGAGAGTGCAGAACTGTCCAGATGTTCGTCAGTAGGCAATGCACACAGGACCAGCTATGCGGAGGAACTGGGCGTTCATTGCACAGAATGCTGTAAAGGCTGAACCCAAGACACCAGGTTCAACCCCTAACGTTGGCAGAAAGGAAGGAAGGAGTCAGTCTATACATGCAAATCATGTGTAGTGTCCTATTTTTCTAAAAATATTTTTACAGCTACCGTAAGTTACATACTCATAGATAATCCTATCCTGTGAATTTAAGAATTTACTAAAAGTAATTGTGTGTGTCAGAATTACGAGTGGAGAAAACCATCTAAATTAGTAAAAATCTAAAATTAGAGATGTTATAGACATAGGATAGCTTTCTATTGAAAAGACTTTTTTAGGGTTTTTTTTTTACATTGTTAAGATTAATTTTTCTTATTTTTGCTTAGGTATATGTATGTGTGTCTGTGTGAGAAAATGCCATGTATGTACAAGTGTCCACACGGGCCAGAAGAAGGTAACTGCTTCCTTGGAGATGAAGTTACAGGTGGTTGTGAGCCACTCAGTGTGAGTGCTGAGACTCAAATGCAGAGCCTCTTGGAAGAGCAGCAAGTGCTCCCAACCACTAAGCCACCTCTCCAGCCCATTTTTTTTTTAATTTATGTGTATGTGTGAATGTGTGTCATATGTGTATAAGTGTCAGTAGAGGCCAAAAGAGGGTGTTGGATCCCCTGGGCCTAGAATTTCAGGGATGCTCAGAACTGGGGTCCTCTGGGAGAGTAGCACACTCTTAACCACTGAGCCATCCATCCCTCTAGCTCCAGCTTTAGGTTTTTAAACAAATAGTTTGCTAAATCTGGGGAATAGGTAATATAATGATTTGAGCACTCAAATGACTACTCTAGATAATCATTTTTAAATTGTTCTTTTAAGTAATGGGAAGTATATTTTAAAATTTGCTGGTAGTATTTTTTTTTCCTGGTTTGCTGGTAAATTCTTTCTTTATTGGGAATATAAATACACATGAACTATCCAGAAGACCAAAAAAATGATGAAATCATAGGTTCCATGCTGATGAGGGTTTTATTGCAGTTAGTCACTGGAATTTTACTCAGTGATCTGCTGTGGAGGAAATTATTTCAAAACAAAGCCCAGGAGGTTAGGCCACTTTTCAGAAGTCCTCTTCCGCATTTGTACTTCAGCTTGTCACATGCTCAAGCAGAGTGTGGTCGGGAATCTCCCAGACACGGCAAAATACTGCAAGCCAGGGCTGGAGAGATAGCTCAGAGGTTAGGAGCACTGGCTACTCTCCCAGAGGGCCCAGGTTCAATTCCCAGCACCCACATGGCAGCTCACAACTGTCCATTAACTCCTGTTCTAGGGGATCCGACACCCTCATGTGGACCTACATGCAGGCAGAAACACCACTGTACATAAAATAAAAATAAATAATTAAAAAAAAAACCTGCAAGCCTACCCTCTGGTCCCTTACTTGCTCCTTACTTACTTTTTTGCCTTGTTGGACCAGGAATCAGGGTGGGCATCTGACACAGCAAAGTGGTACCCATGCTTCTGCCCATTTGATCACTCCCATGTGACTCAAGGGTGACAGGTCACCAGAGCCTACCTGGCATGGATCCAGGAGGTATTCGGCGAGAAATGAGGGTGTGCCTGCACGGTGCTGGTGCTTCACAACTTCATTTCGCCCTCTCCCTGCAGGGTCACCTGCATTTTACAGTCTGGAGAACTCAGATCAGGGTAGTCGGCTGTCAGAGTCACACAGGCTCCATGGCGGAAACAGGATTTGAATTCAGGACTCGGAAGCCCATACTCCTTCTGTACATTGTGGATTATTAATTTTGTAGAAAAGGCATTTTATATGTGACACTGATCATGAGAGAAATGACATGATTCTTTAATTTTGGATTGAGAGTTTGAATACTTTAAAAACGTGTATGTAGGCCTGGGGGGTTACAAGGCCAGTTAGAGGCTGTGTCTCAAAGAAGGTTGATGGTACATGAGGAAAGGTGCTAGCAATTGTCCATACATACATACATACACACACACACCTCATATACACGTGCATCTGTGCACAAACATGCACATATATGTGCACACACAAAAAAGTGTCTAAATCAATGATAGACACTTGGGGACAAAGTTATCCAGTGGGTCCTATGTCTCTTCAAGCAGATGATAACTATGATTTGCATGTCTGTTTGGTTTGTAGGAAGTGACCAGGTTCACTCCTGGATACTGGTTACAAGCCAAGTCGTCAGCACTGCCTGGAGAATAGCAAGGGCCTCTGTGACGCTGGCGGTGACCCTTCTGTCCGCGTCCCTCTGCTACTTCAGAAGGCTGCATTTGTATTTAGGGCATCGGCTGAAATGGTGGGCCATCCTTTTGTCTTTCCTTTTCAAAAACACCCTTGCCCTGCAAAATGTTTTTATATATATAACTGTTTCCTTTATCTTTCAGGTGGATTGGATATCTGCAGAGAAAATTCAAAAGTAAATGCTTTTGTGCCTATGTTTCCTTATTTTTTTTTTTTTTAAAGCAGAGAGGGCTAAAGAAAGGAGAAGAATGGGAAATGTAGCGGCCTTTTATTTTCTATTTTGTCCAGGAAACCTCAGCGTGGAGGCAGAAGTAGATCTACTCAGTTATTGTGCAAGAGAGTGGAAAGGGGAAACACCCCGTGCCAAACTGATGCAGAAGGTACGTCTGCTTGGGGGGGTCAAGGAAGGCAGGCAGTGTCTGTCAGAATCAGGGTGCACTCAGCTCTGCCTTGTCAAACCCAAAGGTCAACCAGCACCAAATGGGGTATCACTTAAAGTTACAGCTGATGTCAGAAGCCAAGTAGCTGCTAGATATTGGCTTTAGGTCTTGTTCTAGTTTGCTTTTCTGTTGCTGTGAGAAAACATTTTGACCAAAGGCAACTTTGGGGAGGAGAGGATTTATTTGGCTTATACTTCCGGGTCACAGTCCATCATTGATGGAAGTCAGGGCAGGAGCTGAAGCAGAAACAATGTAGGAACCCACTTACTGGCTTGCTCTCAGCATCTGACCCAAGCTTACCTGCTTGGGGATGGTGCTGCCCACAGT
Organism: Peromyscus aztecus; assembly: GCA_902168405.1. Taxonomy (NCBI): domain Eukaryota; kingdom Metazoa; phylum Chordata; class Mammalia; order Rodentia; family Cricetidae; genus Peromyscus; species Peromyscus aztecus. The sequence continues at coordinate 33,095 of CABHPQ010167763.1, read as the reverse complement.
AAGCTAGGCCCTTCCAGATCAGTTGTCAGTCACGACTATCTCACAGACATCATAAGTCAGTCTAATACTGCCAGTCCCCTCAAGTAGGTTCCCTCTCCCCAGATGGCTCTGGCTGTTGAATGAAGCTGAGAGGTGAGCTAACAAGGACAGGCTTCAACCTAGAGTCTGTTGTGCTGAGGCTAGAAATCAGTTAGGTCTGTAACTTGAGAAAATATGAGTACCGCACTCTCTTCGGATCTCCGGCCTTTTAACTTCTGCATGTGCTATGCAGACTCTTCCCTGGGGGATCAGACACCCTGGCATAAGTACTTGGAGGAGTTTTAGAATGTTCCATTTGACTGATCATGGTAAAAATCCCCAACAGCACTGCCCACTCCTGTCTTGGGCAAAAAAGAGGAGGGAGTGGTCCAAAGTCCTCTGGTGCAGTCTTAAAACCATATACTTTTTCTCTTTTTCTCTGTGGTTAAGTTGGACTCATTATCAGCCCCAAATAACCTGTCCTGGTCTTCCAAGATTAATCATCTAAAACAGCACGAGGCAGACTCCATACACGTGAGAGTCACTTTAAAATCCCGTGCATAGCGTCACTGAAGTGGCTCCGAGTAAAAGCACTTGCTGTCAGTCTGCTGATCTGGGTTCAGGAGAACCATTCTCTGACTTCCAGATATGCACTGGCTTGTGCGACCTGTACACACACACACACACACATACACATACACACACAATAGTAATGATAATACTGCAGTGGTAATAATGATTATAGCAATGAAATTTAAAAATAAGAGACTGGAGACATGGCTCAGCTGTTTAAGAGTACTTGCAATTTGTGCATAGGACCTGAGTTAATTCCCAGCATCTACATCAACTACCTACCTATCTGTAACTCCAGCTCTAGGGAGTCCAACACCTTCTTTGGGCTTCTGTGGGTACCATATCCCTCTGGAAACACGCTCACTCAGTGTGTTCACTGAAACTCTGGGTCCACTGAGCTCGCTTTCACCAGTCTCTGATGCAGTGGAGTTCATTGAGACCATCCTTGCGTACTGACAGGCATATGAGGAACTATTCTGGAGGTACCATATTAAATGTGTCCGGCCGGTGAAGAGAGATAACTACGATGCTCTCCGGTCCGTGTTGTTCCAGATCTTCAGCCAAGGTCTCTCTTTTCCACCGTGGATGAAAGAAAAAGACATCGTGAAGGTACAGCTCCCCGCCTCCCCCCCCCCCCCAACATGGTCATGTTTGGGGGCTACTGGTCCTGGCTGGGTAGCTTTGTGCTCAGGATTCTCATGTTGAAGGAGCGTTGAGCGTTGACAGGTCATCAGGTCGTTTAGCTAGTTCCCGCTGTCATTTTGCAGATAAGCCATCTCAGCATGCTGGCGTTCCCAGTTTTGTTCATTTTAATGCTCTCAGCTTTTCTCAAGAGGCCTCTGTCCTCAAGAGGCATCCTCCTAAGTAAGGAGGTCTGATAACATGAATCTTTTTGCTATAACATAAATATTTATTAACAAAGGCATACATAATGTGGTCACCACCCCAAGGCTCTCTCCTATATCTCTGTAGTCAGTTGTCCCCAGACCTCTGGTCCATACAATTCCTAATCCACTTTCTGTCCCTATGGTTTGCTGCTTCCAATGTCATGAATGGAATCATCTTAGCCTTTTGAATCTGGCTGCCTTCCCATAGCAACGTGCATCTGCATTTCCTCCACGCTGTTCCACGAATTTAGAAGTCATCGTTTTTGCTCCAATGTGATAGTCCTTTATATGAACAGAACACACTTTACTCACAGTTCAAGGGCATTCGGATGGTTTCCAGTGCTTAGCAACAATGAATTTGGCCATTAGGAATAGTCTTATATGGGATTTTGTAGGTATAATATCTGTTTCTTTGAGGCAAATGCCCAGGAGTTAGATGTGTGGTGTAGGAGTGAGGTATGTGCTTAACTTTCCGAGGAACTGCCACGTGGCTCCCCAAGCCTGCGTGGCCTTTTTGCATTCCCACCAGGATAGTGTGAGAGTTGTGGCTGTCCCACATGCTCTCCAGCACTTAGTATTGTTGGGTTTGGTTGTTTTTAGCCATTCTACTAGGTATACTTTGTTTCTTCTTATTCATTTGTGTGTGTGTGTGTGTGTGTGTGTGTGTGTGTGTGTGTGTTCTTATAGACACCGTAGTCTAATTTATGCATCTCCCAGAATGTAATCGGGAGCTCTGTGAAATGAATAACATTGTTATGCCTTTATATTGGAAGTTGAGGCAAAAGGATAAAAAAAAATAGTAAGTGCTGGCTGAGTCCATTCGCAGCTGATGAGGGACAGCCAGGCTGGGAAGCGTACTGCTTCACTGTGTGGCCCACCCGCTGCTTGGGGTGCCCTGCTTTTCTAAGTCATTTCATTACGGATGGTTTCTAAAGGGTTACATCAAGGGCATATGGTGTTTTTTATCCAAAAACATTGTTTCTTTGGACATAATCTTAGACTTTATATAGAATTATGAGTTTAGAATATAATCTCAAAATCACTTAATCCACAAATCTAAAGCAAAGATGACCGTTGCTTTTTACGTAACTGACGTGGTAGTCTTTCCGAGGGTTGCTGTCTGAGATAAGATTGTGCGCTGCTGCATTCCGGATCATGCGTGCTAAGCGCTGAGACACTAATCATTGTTGGCATCTACTTCCTTTTCAAGCTTCCTGAAAAACTACTCTTTTCTCAAGGCTGTAACTGGATCCAGCAGTACAGTTTTGGACCTGAGAAGTATACAGGTTCCAATGTGTTTGGAAAGTTACGGAAATGTGTGGAGTTATTGAAAATGCAGGTGAGTATTTAGGGAAAATTAAAAAAAAAAAAAAAGACGGAGGATAAAAAGCATCCATCTCAAACACAGCCAGCTCCCTGTCATGTGGGCCAGATCCTGTGTGGTAGGGAAACAAAACTGAGCGCAGAAGGCCTCCTGCTGGTGGCCGTGACTTGCTTTCTCCTATCAAGTAGTAAGCCAGAGTTAGTGTTCTATGTGATGGTGACTTGGTCTGTTGTGGGGTAGAAGCTTCAGGGGCTGCACTGGAGACCAGACACACGGGGGACCTTGTTTCCAATATGGTACAAAGTCCAACCTTCAGCAATGCCCTTCTGCAAGCATCCTGCTCACACAGGGATGGAGCAAGTGCAATAAGTAAGACCAGAAGCTCTGCCCGACTTAATAACAACACAGACTTGGGGCGATGGGAAGTGTGTGGAGCTTACCTCTTACTGGCTGGCTTATGGGGGGGACATGGCTTTCTGAGGCATAGCTTTCTTCTCTCTGAAGAACTGTGAAGAGTACGTACCCTGCGTGGTTATCGGGAGGGTGGGAGTTAATCCACCTAAGTGCTTTGCAGAGTGAGCTTAGCCAGCACTCTTCTTCACTGGCATAGCCTCAGGAAGACCCCAGACCCCAGGCACTTTTAGAGAACTGACGTGGCTGATAGTTTGCCTGGCAGTGGTATGTTTTGAGAAAAGCGATTTTATTTTGTTTCTTATTCTAAAACTAGGGTGTTTGTGTATTATTCTGGTAGCTCAGGCTTCTCTTATGCCATAAACTGAGTGAGGGCTTACACAACCAATGATTATTTCTTGCAATTATGAAGGTTGGAAGTCCGAGGCCAGGAGGCTAGCAGAAAGTGACATTTGGTGACAGCCCTCTTTCTAGTTTATCGACAGGTGGACAGTTTTTTTGTTTGTTTGTTTTTGCCATCACACGGCAGAAAGAGAGCCAGAAATTGCTTGGCTTCCTCTTGGAGGCACATCAGTCCCATTCATGAGGACTCTAACCCACAGAGGCCAATCACCACCTAAAGGCCTCACCTCCTCAGGCTGTCTCCCTAGACTAAGACATTCAACACATGAGTTTGGGGAGGCAGGTGAACATTCAGCCCATTGTGGTATACTTATGGTTAAAAAGACTCCAAGAGCCCCAAAAGGTAGACATGAAAATGTACAATTCTGCCCTCCTGCCGCCCTCTTCGGCTTCTTTTATTAGTACTTTACAAGTTGTACAACGGGAGCCGGGCGTTGGTGGCGCACGCCTTTAATCCCAGCACTCGGGAGGCAGAGGCAGGCGGATCTCTGTGAGTTCGAGGCCAGCCTGGGCTACCAAGTGAGCTCCAGGAAAGGCGCAAAGCTACACAGAGAAACCCTGTCTCGAAAAACCAAAAAAAAAAAAAACAAAAAAACAAGTTGTACAACGGTTTGTATGTTCCTGTTTGCCCTTCTCGGCTCACACTTAGCCCTGTGTTTGTAGTGGACCGAGTTTAGTGGGATGAGAGACTATCACAAGAGAGGGAGCATGTGTAACATCCTCTTCTCCGACGCCATCCTGGAGTACAAACTGTACGAAGCTTTGAAGTTCATCATGCTCTACCAGGTCACGGAAGTGTACGAACAAATGAAGACGAACAAGGTTATCCCCAGCCTCTTCAGACTCCTGTTCTCCAGGGAGTCCTCCTCAGATCCTTTGAGCTTCATGATGAACCACCTGAATTCCATAGGTGACACCTGTGGATTGGAGCAGGTGAGTGGGACTCACAGTGTGTGATCCAGGGATGACCTGGCAGCCCTTGAACCCGTGGGTCTTTAGGGTTTATGTTCAGCAGTCGATGCCAACTGCACAGAGGCAGCTGGCTGAGATCGCTGGCCCCACGGGTGTGAAAGGAGAGTAACAGGCCTCATCGCTGGCTGTTACGTCCTGTGAGTCCGAGGACCCCTGGACCAGGGAGGGCTGGTTCACAGAGTATTGTGACCACACAGATACTAACTGGGAAGAGGCCACTCAGAAAGCCAGATCAGTGTTACAGACAAAAGTTAGTAACAACCAGCTGTTAGGTCAGAGAAAGCCCCTCCCCATGACAAAGGCCTTCTGTTTACTTGTTTCCTGTCCAAAAGAAATGGTCAATCAGATGACATCTCACTAAGACATCAAATTGGTTAGAAAGCAATGCAGTTCTTAATAGCAAGCACCCTCCCCTCTCCCCTTCCCCTCTCCTCTTCCTCCTCCCTCATAAACCGTAGCAGGTCCCATCGTTGGTGGGAGTGTATAAATTCAGTCTGTGACCTCGCTTTCATCTCGTCCCCAGATTGACATGTTTATACTCGGGTATTCCCTTCAAGTAAAGATAAAAGTGTTCCGACTGTTCAAGTTTAACTCCAGAGACTTTGCAGTCTGCTATCCTGAGGAGCCTCTCAGGGAGTGGCCAGAGATCTCCCTGCTGACCGAGAATGACCGCCAATACTACATCCCCGTCTTTTAAGTCTGTGGTGGACTGAACATCATCGGCTTTTCTCAGCGACAGTGGTCAAACTTGCCAAAAAAGTATTTCTGAAAAACCCACAGTAGTGTTTTAGCCAAGGAGGGCACCAAGACCTACGTGAACACTGGGTGGAGGGAGCCAGGGTGGTTCGCCTTTCTCCTTCAGAGATTTCTCCACAGCAGCACACACCTGGGGTTTGGGTTGACTTTGTCGTAAGGGATCTGCTGGGTTCACGTCATGATGTGCCTTTAAGACCTAGAGAAACTTAATACGGACAAAAATTGGAAGGGAAATGGCTGACCTCAGCAGCAGAACTTTTTATCTCTGACCTTTGTATTCTTTAGTAAGACTCTCTCCTGGGATTTGGGAGAATCATAAATAAACAGGGCCATGTTTTATAAGCATTACCTTCCTGGGATTCTTTGTTATTTACTAATTTTCTAGAACCACCTGATTAATGTTAAAATATTGTGTGTGCAAGAAAACCCACAGAACCAACTAACCTGGTCTCATAGGGGATCACAGGACTGAACCGACAACCAGGGAGCCTGCGTGGGACTGACCCAGACCCTCTGCTACAGATGTGTACAAATGTTCCAGATGTGTAACTCTGTCTTCTTGTAAGACTCCTAACAGTGAGAACAGGGGCTGTCTCTGACTCTGTCACCTGCCTCTGGGACCCTTTCCTCCCACTGGATTGTTTCATCCAGTCTTAATAGAAGAGGAGGTACCTGGTCTCACTGCAGCTTGATATACCATGGCTGGCTGACATCCATGGGAGGCCTGTCCCTGTCTGAAGAGAAACAGAGGAGGAGTGGATGGAGGGGAAGAGGGGAAGTGTGGGAGGGGAAACTTTGGTCAGGATATAAAAACAAAAATAAAATATCATGTGTGTGTTTATGTACATGTGTGTTTATATATACACACAAATGTATTTATATATACACAAACAACCACTGGTTTGTAATATTGTACAGTTTCTTTATATTTCTTTTTTTGGGGGGGAACTGTTGAGTCTGGCAAGCTTATGTCTGTTTATTTAAATAAAAGAAGATAAAGTATGGATTTGGACAACTGTATGATAATTTTTGAACTGTCATTAAAAACATGAAGCTATGCTTTAATCTGTATTTACATTTCCATGTAAATATAGTGGAATGAGTGAAATCCTGTGATTGGCTGAGTAACATTCCAGGTACAGAGGGGTCTGTGTCATCCCAGAATCCCTGAAGACTTTGGTTAAATGGCAAAAGAGAACTCAAGCTCAGGTAGGACTGATGGATCAGTACTCTGACCTTGAAGGAAGTCCATTCATTGGGCCTCTCCAGGTGGCCCTGGTGTGATGGGAAGGCCCATAAAGGTGGAAGAGGAAACAAGAGTTCCTGCATCAGTGGACACTGTGAGCTATGGAAGCATCACTAGCTTTGAAGATAGAGAACAGGCAATGGGATGTGAAATGTGGTTCCTAGAGATTCTAGCAACTAGAAAAGAGCAGAAACATACTTCCCACCCCAGCCCCAGAAAGAACATGACTGTGCCAACACCTTGTTTCTGGCCTGCTGATAAGTCTCAGTCAGACCTCTAACTTCTAACCCTGTAGGATAATGGATTTGAAGTTAAGCCTCTTTTTGTTTTGTTTGGGGTGGGGGGGTGGGGAGGAGAGACAGGGTCTCTCAATGTAGTCCTGGTTGGCTTGGAATTCACTATGTAGACCAGGCTAGCCTCAAACTCACAGAGATCTGCCTGCCCCTGCCTCCTGGGATTAGATGTGTGTGACACCACACTACACCTGTCTTAGTTAGGGTTTCTATTGCTATGAAGAGTCGTCATAACTATGGCAACTCTTATAAAGGAAAACATTTAATTGGGGCTGTCTTCCAGTTCAGAGGGTTAGTCCATTATCATTGTGGCAGGACTTCAGGCAGACATGGTGCTGGAGAAGGAGCTGAGAGATCTACATCTTGATCCATAGGCATCAGCAGGAGACTGTGTGCCACACTGGGTGTAGCTTGAGCATATGAGACCTCAAAGCTTGCCCCCACAATGACACACTTCCCTCCAGCAAGGCCCCATCTACTCTAACAAGGCCATACCCCTAATAGTGCAACTCCTTATAGGCCAAGTATTCAAATACATGAGTCAATGGGGACCATTCCTATTCCAACCACCACATTTCACGCCCTGGCCACTGCTGTGGAATATCATTTTAAGATGTGTTACATTTGTTTATGCTGTGGAACATTTGTTTAATAGTGCAAAGATGTGTTGCATTCCTTTATGTTGCATTTGTTTAACTCTGTGAAGCTGTGTTACTTTGCCTGTCTAAAACACCTAATTGGTCTAATAAAGAGCTGAACAGCTGATAACAAGGCAGGAAAAGGATAGGCAGGGCTAGCAGGTAGAAAGGATAAATAGAAGGAGCAAGAAAAGGAGAAGAAGATGCTAGGGGCCAGCCACACAGCCACACAGCCAGCCACAGTAAGATATACAGAAGTAAGAAAAGGAAAAAGCCCAGAGGTAAAAAATAGATGGGATCATTTAAGTTAAAAGCTGGCGAGCAACAAGCCAAGCTAAGGCTGGGCATTCATAAGAAAGAATATGCCTCCTTGTGAATTATTTGGGAGCTGGGTGGTGGGCCCCGAAAAAGAGCCAAAAGAGTAAAGAGTAAATAACAAACAACTATAGGCCACCCTAGGTTTGTAGCCATAACATAATGCAGAAATGCATTCAGTCCAACTTCAAGTCCCCATAGTCTGTCACAGTCTCAAATTTGCTTAAAAGTCCAAAATTCAAAGTCTCTTCTGAGATTCATACAATCTCTTAACTGTAATCCCCTGTAAAATCAAAATGAAAAAGCAGATCACATACTTTTAACATATGGTGGCCCAGGACATACATTACCATTCCAAAAGGAAGCATAGTGAGGAAATACTGGATCAAAGCAAGACAAAAAACCAGCTGGACAAACTCCAAACTGTATCTCCATGTCTGATGTAAAAATGCTCTTCAGATTGCCAACTCCATTCATCTTTGTTGACTGCAACACACTTCTTTCTCTTAGGCTGGTTCCAGTCCCTTAGCTCTCCCCAGCAGCTCTGGCATCTCCGAAACTTTGGATTATCCAAGGCTTTCCTTAGTTGTAGAGGGAGATTTCATAATTCCTTTCTTCTATCCTTGACTCTAAAGCCAGAACCATGAGGCCAAAGCTGCCAAGTTCTGCTGATTGCTGCGACCGGAACATGGCCCCCTCATTCAGTTACATCTTCATTAGCTTTCTTTTTTAGATCGTTTCCTTTACTGCCTAAGCTTGGCTATCTTGGAACTCTCTCTGTAGACCAGGTTAGCCTTGAACTCAGAGATCGGCCTGCCTCTGCCTCTGAAGTGCTGGAATTACAGCCACACCTGGCTTTGTGCTTTTCTTTAATTCCTTTTCACAAGTTGCATCATGCCCTGAGGTCACCACTCCCTTTATTCCTTTTAACATCAGACTTTTCTTTAATTTCTTTATCTTTGAGAACACAGGATTTATCTCCATTCCACTTCCTAGTGCCCCCTTTCTCCTTGAACTATAGATTTTGTTGCTTATACAGATTTATAAGGAAAAGGAACAAGTCAGCTAGGAGAAATACAAAATGTACAGTTCAAGGCGTTCTTCTAGCTCAGCTTGCTCCTTTTCCTTATCAATCTGTATAAGCATGGACACTAATAACCACATGACAAAGTTAATATTTCACTGTTTTGAGATTTCCTCTGCCAACTGAATTAATACAAAACTCTTCAATTTAGGCTCAGGCAGATTTTTTTGGACAAGGGCATAAAGCAGCCACACTCTTCACCAAAACATCACAAGAATAGTCTCTAAGCCACATACTAACGTTCTTCTCCTCTGAAACCTCCTGATTCAGGCACCCACAGTTCAAATCACCCTCAGCACCACTGTCTTCCATGTTCCTACTAGGATGGTCCATTAAGCCCCACGTAAAGGGTTGAATAGCTTTTCTAATCCAAACTTCCAGGTCCCTGTTCCTCCAAACAAAAGCATGGTCAGGCCTATCACAGCACTACCTCAGTCCCTGTCTTTAGGTTTTATTGCTGTGAAGGGACACCATAACCATAGCAACTCTTAGAAAGGAAACATTTAATTGGGGCTGGCTGTAGCACGAATCTTAAAAGGACTTATTAATAAAACAAACCTGGAGCCAGGTATTGGGTTAAAGCTGGAAAATCAGAGAAGCAGAACAAGCCACAGCTTCCTCACCTTGCCAGATCCTCAGCTGGGCCTGTTTCCTCAGACTGGAAGTCTCTGAGTCCTTATCAAAATGGATCTCAGCTGAACTGCTTCTTGAAAGCCTGAAAGCTTAACCAGGCCCTAGTTCCTGGTCCTCAAACCTTATATACCTTTCTGCTTTCTACCATCACTTCCTGGGATTAAAGGCTCACTTCCTGGGATTAAAGGCGTGAGTCACCATGCCTGGCTGTCTCCAGTGTGGCCTTGAACTCACAGAGATCCGGATGGATCTCTGCTTCCAAGTGATAGGATTAAAGGCATGTGCGCCACCATTTTCTGGCCTCTATATCTAGTGACTGTTCTGTTCTCTGACCCCAGATAAGTTTATTAGGGTACACAATAGTTTTGGGAACACAATACCACCACAGCTGCCTTATAGTTTCAGAGGTTTAGTCCATTATCATCATGGCAGGAAACATGGTGGCATTCACATAGACATGGTACTGGAGAAAGAGCTGAGAGTTCTACATCTTGATACTCAGGCAGCAGGAAGAGAGTGGCTGAGATTTCAAAGCCTACCCCGACAGTGACACACTTCCCCCCAGCAAGGCCACACCTACTCCAACAAGGCCACACCTCCTAATAGTGCCACTCCCTATGGGCCAAGCATTTGAACACATGAGTCTATGGGGGCCATACCTGTCAAACGACCACTGGGGTCGGGGGATCGTGAACATTTAGTTAGCTCTCTGAAGACCATCTTGTCCATTTCTCTACCTAACTGCATAGATGGAATTGCGAAGGTCAGAGACATTACATAATTTTACACAGTTTTTTCTCTTTAACTATTTATAAAACTTTAATATAAACTTTCTTCCTTTCTTAAGATTCACTTTGTGTGTGCATGTGTGTATGTGTGTGTGTATGCATACAAGGTGCCCATGGAAACCAGAAAAGGGCATTAGATACCCTGGAGCAAGTGTTATAGGCTATTGTGAGCTGCCCCATTTTAGGTGGTGGGAAAGTATCTTAGGTCCTATGCAAGAGTAGCAAGCTCAGAGAACACACTTAACTGCTGAGGTACCTATCTCCCTTATATACAGTTTATCATTTTGAAGTGATAAATCTTACAGAATTATAAACAACATTTTATAGGGGGTAGAATCAGCATACCTCTTAAACTTTGTTGACAGGAACGATCACATAGAATTATGTGTAAGGGAGTGGAATCTGCAGATTGGCTGCTAAAGTTCATCATAGGTCCAAATTCCAGAGGATAAAAGATTAGATACACAGCTGGCAATTTTCTTCATGTCCTCTAGAAACTAGTCCATTTCTTGGGAATTTGCATCAATCTGAAGCATGCTCAAGAACCTCATTCTGGCCATAAAGGGTTTCAGTTGAATCAATCTTAATCCTTGAGTACATCCAGGATACATGCCTGGGCTTCTACTGTCATAGATAATTTCCTAAAGAAAATAAATTGCCTAATGACTTGTTCAAGAATTCAGTAATAAAAACACTTCATTGATCATAAGTAATACGAGTTATTTCATAAGTTGCCTATTTTTATCATGTGTATGCAAGTATTCACCATGTTTTGGATGAGAAAATGACCCTAATAGAGGTAATGAGTCAGTTACACATGTTCGTTAAATAAATACATGAATAAGGTAGTAGAGCAGATACTGTGTTTCCTATGCAGGTGCTCACAAAATGTGCATAAGTCAATCATGAATACCATAACATATAGAAGTGCTAACAATAACAAAACTATAATAGAAGTATCGCTTTTAGAAAACTGTAGCAGACCATGGTTAGCCGTTCACATACACAAAGTATGGCGGCTGTTGGGGATCTGTCCGTGGTGCTGAAAAGGGTATGCCACAGATGTTCAAGGATGCTCCAAAACTGTGGTACACGTTTTCTTCTGGGCTTCTGTTTGGGGGCCAACAGTACAGATAAAAATCATTTGCTAGATATTGTTTCCTACTTAAAAATTTGAAGGGATTTAAGAATAACAGCTATAGTGTTAGTTCGCATGCTGATAAATTATTTTTTTGTTGTATATAATCCAGTAGATTTTAGTGAATTTATAAAGCTTTAGAACTGCCATTGCTATCTAATTTTAGAACATGTTTACTACCACAAAAAGTAATCTTATATCCATGAGTGATAACTCAATATTCTCTATCCCTGATCTATCCCTGATCCTCTGGCAAGCATAGATCTACCTCCTATCTATATAGATCTGTCTCTTACGGATATTTCATGTAGGGAGGATCATTCAGTATGGCCTTTCATAACTGATTTCTTTTACAAATCAAGTTTCAGGGACTGTGTTTGCATTGACATGAATCAGTGCTTTACTACTTTTAATGGACAGGTCTCGTGTGTGATCATACCACATTTTATTGATCTGTTCAGCAGCTGGTAGGCAGTTGAACTGCTTCCGCTATTTGGTTGTTATTTCAAGTGTTTCCGTGAACATCTGTGTGTAACTTCTCGTGTACATTGTTTTCAATATTTTAAAGTCTATGCCTAGGAGTGGAATTGTTGGGTTATATGATGCTTTTAACATCTAGAGGAACTTCCAAATACCTTTCCAAAATAGCTTTACAGCGTCAGTGTATGAGGGCTTCAATTTTTCCACATCCTCACTGTGCTGGTTAGTTCCGTCAGCCTGGCACAACCTGTCATCACCTAGAAAGAGACAGTTGGTGAGTCATCTAGAACAGCTGGTTCTAGGCATGTCTGTGGGGGATTGTCTTGACTGCCATTCGATGTATGAAGCCCCAGTCCACCGGGGGCTGCATTTCCCCCAGGTCAGGCCCTGGAATACATGTATAAGTGAGAATAAAGCCAGCAGGCAGATAGAGCAGACTGCAGGGGTGCATTTGTTTCTTTCTACTCCTGACTGTGGAAGTGATGGGACCTGCTGTCTCATCTGTCTCAAGCTCCTACCTCTGAATTTCCCTGCAGTGATAGGGCTGTAATTATAAGCCAAATAAACTCTATCGTCCCTATGTTTTTAATTACAGCAGCAGAAAGGAAACTAACGCACACCAGCACTTGTGACTGTCTCCTTTAGACATCCTAACAAGAGTAAAGGTATATTGTAGCTAGAGTTTTCCTGCCTGGCCCATGGTCAGGATAAATCTCTTTCACCTGCCAGTCCCACAGTCGCTCAGACCCAACCAAGTAAGCACACAGAGACTTATATTGCTTACAAACTGTATGGCCGTGGCAGGCTTCTTGCTAACTGTCCTTATAGCTTAAATTAATCCATTTCCATAAATCTATACCTTGCCACATGGCTCGTGGCTTACCGGCATCTTTACAAGCTGCTTGTCCTGGCGGCGGCTGGCAGAGACTCCCTCCGCCTTCCTGTTCTTTTTTTCTCTCTGTTAGTCCCGCCTATACTTCCTGCCTAGCCACTGGCCAATCAGTGTTTTATTAGCAACACATTTGCCATACAGAACATCCCACAGCAGTGTATCTCATCTTGGTTCTGATTTTACTTGCATTTCCCTAATGATGATGATTCTGAACACGTTTTCTTGTATTTATTGGCCATTTGTTATTTTTCTGGTGAAATGTCTGTTCTGCCCCTTTACTAAATTTTTTTAAACATTTGTTTTTTTTCATTGTTGAAGTGAAAACATTATTAACATAGTCTGGATACACCTTCCTTATCCGATACAGATTTTCTACCATTTTATGGGTTGTCTTTCTACTCTTTCGTGGCATGAAAGGTAGTTTTTAGGATCCTTTTTGACTTTTTCCAAATGTCTACTCCCTCGTTAACTGTTCAAGAGTTCATTAATAGAATGGAGGAATAATTTCAGGGCCGAGGAGTATGGCGCTTGCTCTGAAAACATGAGGATCCGAACTCCGTCCTCAGCAGCTACATTGAAAAGAGCCATGCACAGCTGCTCACATCTGTAACTTTAATACTGGGGTGCAGTGACAGGTAAATCCCTGGAACTTGTTGGGTATCCAGGTTAAATGAATTGGTGAACTCCAGGTTTAATACAAGATCCCTTCTAGAAAGATAGGGTAAAGTGTGCTTCAGAAAGATACCTGACATTGACCTCTGCTCTCCACATGCACCTGCACACACATGAAAATGTACAAACACACACATAAACGTGCATGCACATAATAATTCCAAAATCATTGCTTTGAATAGGTTGTTACAAAGCAGTGAACTCATTTCATTACATAATTGATGAATACTAAATGAATGAAAGTTCTTTGTAGACATGGTAAAATGTGTGTATTTGAGGCTAAGATACATTTGTATCCTGCAGAAGAGGCATGCCTCCGTTCTTTGTCTTTTGATTATACTGAGCCTGCTTGCATCTTCACAAAAAAAACCCCACTTATTTAAAATGAAAATGAGGAACAAACAAAAATGAAAGCTTGAGGCTGTTTTATATTTGTCTTAGTTAGGGTTTCCATTGCTGTGAAGAGATACCATGACCATGGCAACTCCTATAAAGGAAAACATTTAATTGAGGTGGCAGCTTACAGTTGGCAGTTCAGAGTTCAATCCATTATCATCATGGAGGGGAGCATGACGGCATGCAGGCAGATATGGTGCTGGCTACATTTTGATCAGAAGGCAACAGGAAGTAGATTGAGACACTGGGCATGGCTTGAACATAGATGAGACCTCAAAGCCCACCCCCACAGTGACTTATTTCCTCCAAGAAGGCCATAACTACTCCACTGAAGCTACAACTCTTAATAGTGCTACTCCCTATGAACTTATGGAGGCTAACTGCATTCAAACTACCACAATATTCTAAAATTTAAGTTCATATTCTCACAATCTGTTCTTCAATATGTATTCATTTTACACACACACACACACACACACACACACTTCAGTGAGGAAGATATTGCCCCTGGTCTAACTGGATGTCTGCATATAAAAGAATGCAAATAGATACATATTTATTATCCTGCACAAAACTCAAGTCCAAGTGGATCAAAGACCTCGACACAAAACCAAAATACACTGAACCTGATAGAAAAGAAAGTGGAGAATAGCCGTGAATGCATTAGCACAGGGGAGAACTCCCTGGACAGAACACTGGTAGCACAGGCACTGAAGATCAGCAATTACTAAATGAAACTTCATGAAACTGAAAAGCTTCTGCACAGCAAAGGATACTGTAGTAGTAGTTTCTCCTTGGGGCTGCCAGCCCGCAAATAACGACATGGAGACTTGTTATTAATTAAGAAAGCTTTAGGTTAGGCTTGTTCCCAACCAGCTCTTGTAACTTAAATTAGCCTGTTTTTATTCATCTGTGTTCTGCCACATGGCTTTTACTTCGCTCCCATTCTGTATGTCTGACTTGTTCCATGTTTTGCTGTCTCTCCTCCTCTCTTGTTTCCACAGTTTCTCACCCCAGAAAGCCTATCTATTCTCTCCTGCCTAGCTATTGGCCATTCAGCTCTTCATCAAACCAATCAGAAGGTGTCTTAGGCAGAGACAAATGTGATTATCCACAACAGGATACCATCATTTGGACAAAGCAGCAATCTACAGAATGGGAAAAGATTTTTACCAACTCCATGTCCAACAAAGGTCTCATATCCAAAATATATAAAGAAATCAAGAAACTAGATATAAAAAAATGAAGTAATCCAATTAAATATGGGGGACATATCTGAACAGAGAATTCACAGTTGAAGAATCTTAAATGGCTGAGAAACACCTAAAGAAATGTTCAACATCCTTAACCATCAGGGAAATTAAAATGAAAACTACATTGATATTCCATCTTAGATCTGTTAAGAATGGCTAAGATCAAAACCACAAGTGACAGCTCATGCTGGCAAGGATGTGGAGCAAAGGAAACACATCTCTTCATTGCTGGTGGGAGTGGAAAGTTGTACAGGCACTATGGAAATCAACATGGGAATCAATCTACCTCAAGACCTAGCAATACCACTCTTGGGCATATACCCAAAGAACGCTCCAGCCTACCACCAGGATACTTGCTCAACTATGTTCATAGCAGCTTTATTCATAATGGTCAGAAACTGGATACAGACAGCTCTCAACCGAGGAATGGTTGAAGAAATGGATAAAGAAAGTGTGATGCATTTACACAATGGAGTATTACTCAGCTGTTTAAAAAAAAAAGACGCCATGAAATTTGCAGGCAAATGGATGAAACTAAAAGGAATCATACTGAGTGAGGTAACCCAGACCCAGAAAGACAAACATGGTAAGTACTCACTTACAAGTGGATATTAGCTGTTAAGGAAAGGATAATTATGCTATACAATCCACAGACCCAGAGAGGCTAAGTGTTGCTGGTTTTTTTTTTTTAACTCATTACTTTTTGGGTGGCCCACCACCCAGCTCCCAAATAAATACACGGAGATGTATTCTTACTTATGAATGCCTGGCCTTAACTTGGCTTGTTTCTAGCCAGCTTTTCTTAACTTAAATGATCCCATCTACATTTTGCCTTTGGGCATTCATCTTTCTCTATTCTATAAACCTTTCCTTACTTCTTACTCTGTGATTTGTTGTGTAGCTGGGTGGCTGGTCCGTGAAATCCTTCTCTCCTTCTCCTTCTTTTGCCTCTCCTCGGTCTTCTCTTCCCAGATTTCTCCTCTTATTTATTCTCTCTGCCTGCCAGCCCTGCCAACTATTGTCTGTTCAGCTCTTTATTAGACCACCCAGGTGCTTTAGACAGGCAAAATAACACAGCTTCACAGAATTAAACAAATGCAACAAGAAAAGAATGCAACACATCTTTGCATCATTAAACAAATATTCCACAGCATAAACAAGTGTAATGTAACACATCTTAAAATAATATTCCACAACAGCTAAGTAACAAGGAGGGCTCTATGGGGGGATGCAAGGACTCCCTGGGAAGGGGAAGTAGAATAAATTCTGTGGGTTGACTGAGGGCAGGTGGGGATAGGAATAGGAGGGATCAGGTTGTAAGGGAGGGATGGAGGGAGAGAGTACAGGGAGGGATGACTAGATTTGGAAGGCATTTATGGAGTGATATGGAAACCTAGTGTAGTGGAAACTCCCTGGAATCTACAAGGGTGACCCTGGTGAGGACTCAGAGTAATGGGGGACACAGAGCCTGAGTGGCCCATCCTCTCTGTAACCAGGCAAGACTTCCAGTGGTGGGACTTGGACAACAAGCCAGCCACAAAACCTTGGACCTATAACCTGTCCTGCCTGCAAGATGTGCTTCCTTAAGGGTGGCACAGAACTGGTGGGAGTGGCCAACCAATAACTGGTCTAATTTGAGGCCCGTGCCACAAGAGGGAGCCCATACTCAACACTGCCTGGATGACCAGGAACTGGAGGCTGGCTAGGCCAGGGAGCTAGGGTAGAACCAAGCATGACAAGCCAAAAAAAATATAAATAAAAGATAAATCAATGAAATGATTCCTAATAATGTTCTACCATACTCATAGATGGGTGCCTTGTCCATTCGTCATCAGAGAGGCTTCCTCAGGCAGTTGATGGCAGCAAATGCAGAGACCCACAGCCAAACATTAGGCAGAAAAAGAGACCAGGTTGGAGATCTCCATCAGGTTCCTCCCCTCAAAGCTCGGGGAATCATGTAGAGGAAAGGGAGGAGGAATTGTGGGAGCCAGAGGATTCTGGTCCAAGGAAGCAACTAAGCAGGGTTCATGGGGCTCTCAGAGACTGAAGCAGCAGTCATGGAGCCTCCATGGTCTGCACTAGATCCTCTGCATATGTGTTATGGTTGCTGGCTTTGTATTTTTGTGGGACTCCTGGCAGTGGGAGTAGGGGAGTCTCTGACTCTTTTGCCTGCTCTTGAGGCCTCTTTCCTCCTACCTGTTTGCCTCACTCAGCCTTGATGTGAAGGTTTGTGCCTGGTTTTAATGTATCTTGTGCCATGTTCTGTTGATGTCCTTGGGAAGCCTGCTCTTTCCTGGGCAGGGGGGAATGCTGCGGGGAGTGAATCTGGGGGAGAGGGGAGGTGGATGGGGAACTGGGAGGAATGGAGGGAAGGGAAGCTGTCAGAATGCCTTGTATGACAGAAGAATAAAAGAGAGAGTTGTGTTCCCCTCGAGCAAGGCAGGATAAGTAAAAGTATCTAATGAGTGAGCCAAGATTAGCATTCTTCCCTTGAAAGTTCCAAGTGTATTTATCCAACACTTATATCAAGTTGAGAAAGTATCTTCCAATTCTCCCAGTCCTGTGCTGAAAATATATTTCCCTACTTGTACTTACCACTATGTACCAGAGAATGTTCTCTCTCTTACTAAAAACATCTTTCATTTGCAAAATGTTCAGCTCAGGCACAGAAACATGTTCACCCAGAGTTTCCAAAGCTTTGGGAAGGGATTAACCACAATTATGATGATATCTGAGGGCTGTAGCCCTGGTGGATGTCTGGTAGGGTAACAATCATAAGATACTCTGCCAGAATGAACTGAAAGAAAAATTCAATAGCTTTAATTAATATCAAATGAAGAAACACATATTGTTACTATAGGAACAAGGCTGGGTATGCCAACTGAATGATCCAGTCCTTATCAGGGTACCCCATGTGAGCAGAGAGACCAATGGAAAGCCAATAATGATGAAGCAGTTTTATTGGTCTGTGTTTAAAATCAATACGTAGAAATTATTTTTCACAGGCAATGGAGAGTGGTAGAAGTTGTAGCTTAAAATGTAGAGCCCAGACTGTCACGTCAGTAATAACGAAAGCATCATGGTCATTTGACTTTTGAAGGCTGACAGATGGAGGCATGGGACATAGAATTAGAGAGAAACAGCAGAGGCAGGGAGGCCTTAGTGGCTGTACTGACTGGTTTTGTGTGTCAACTTGACACCAGCTAGAGTCATCAGAGAGGAAGGAGCCTCACTTGAGGAAATGCCTCCATGAGATTCAGCTGTAAGGCATTTTCTCAATTAGTGATCAATGGGGGAGGGCCCAGCCCGTTGGTGGGTGGTGCCATCCCTGGGCTGGTGGTCCTGGGTCCTGTAAGAAAGCAGACTGAGCAAGCCATGGGAAGCAAGGCAGTAAGCAGCTCACCTCCATGGCCTCTGTATCAGCTCCTCCCTCCAGGATCCTGCCCTGTTTGAGTTCTTGTCCTGACTTCCTTTAATGATGGACTACAATGTGGAAGTATAAGCTGAATAAACCCTTTCCCCCCTGTCTTAGAGTTTCTATTGCTGTGAAGAGACACCATGACCAAGGCAACTCTTATTAAGGAAAACGTTTAATTGAGGTGGTGGCTTACAGTTCAGAGTTCAGTCCATTATCATCATGGCTGGGAGCATGGTAGTATGCGGGCAGACATGGTGCTGGCTTGATCAGTAGGCAACAGGAAGTTGACTGTGACACTGGGTGGTATCTTGAGCATAGGAGACCTCAAAGCCTGCCCCCACAGTGACACACTTCCTCCAACAAGGCCATACCTACTCCAACAAAGCTACACCTCCTGATAGTGCTACTCCCTATGAGCTTATGGGAGCCATTTACATAATATTGGACTACCACACTCCCCAACTTGCTTTTTGGTCATGGTGTTTCATCCCAGCAATAGAAACCCTAACTAAGACAGTGGTTAGCCTCAATTGTAAACTTGAAGGGACCTAGGATCACCTGGGAGGTGTGCCTCTAGGCATGCGGGTGAGCAATTATCTTGACTGGCTTAGTTGAGGCAGGAAGATTTGCCCATTGTGGGTAGCACCATCTCTGGGCTGGGATACTCGGCTGTATAAAGGGGAAGAGAGTAGGCCAGTGCCTGTATCCATTACTCTCTCCTTCTTGATTGTGGATATCATGTAACCAGCTGCCTCCTGTGGCTATGACTTCCCTGCCGTGATGAACGTGATGAATTGTACCCTGGAACTGAAAGCCAACATAAACCCTTCCTTAAGTTGCTTTGTCGGGGTATTATTATCACCGGGAATCTGGGGTTTTAGTTTCACACTTGCAAGTGTCTTCACTTGGTCACCCCAGCAATCTGGTGAGGTTCACACGGGGCAGCAAATAGACTTTCTTCAAGAAAACCGGCTGCTAAATGACAGCTCGGGGTTTCGGATTGAGCCTCTTAACTTGATTAGCACTGGCAGTTTTTGTGAAGGATTTTTATTCCTCTAGCACTTGTTTCATGGTAGGAAACTAGAAAAAACAAACTTCTAGGTTCTTTCTATACAGAAAGAGAAGTTTTGTCCCTGTTTCTTTACCCTGGACTCTGCTAAAGCTCCAGGCTGTACATG
This sequence comes from Peromyscus aztecus, assembly GCA_902168405.1. Taxonomy (NCBI): domain Eukaryota; kingdom Metazoa; phylum Chordata; class Mammalia; order Rodentia; family Cricetidae; genus Peromyscus; species Peromyscus aztecus. Next base: position 13,328 of record CABHPQ010167763.1, on the reverse strand, counting down.
AAGAACTGCTGGGTTTTTAGAAACCAGCCCAGGAGAGGGACTTAGGCTGCCACCTAGCGTCCATGATTGGACTCACTCACAAAGAGGCCGTCTGTACTCCGAAGAATAATTTATTCGAGGAAATTGCAGTGACCAGTGAAGTCGAAGGTTGTGTTAAGTCCAACACATTCCGTAAAACTACGCACAACCTTGCAGATAAATAGGAAAGATAAGTTAGGCCTACCGCCAGAGAGTCTGACAAGTTCAGGTCTGAACACAATGGGACAGTGTATTAAAGACGCTTTGTGAACTAGGAAATTCCAGGCACACATTAGGTACAAAAATACTGGTCCAGACCTCTGATGCAGTGTGCTGTGTCACTGACGTAAGAGAAAGGAAGTCCCACCCTCCCATGTGCAATTCACAAAAGGCAACTGCTTGCCATTTCTTTCATCGTGGGGAGGGGACAGAACTGGCATGCAGGAGCCTCTTCTACTAAAAAGCATCCGTTCCCCCTCTTGGACCCACAGCTCACTGAAAGCGGGATGGGAGTCACAGCTTTGGCTTTATTTTATGTCTGTCTGCTTTGCTGTGGCTGAAGCCACAGGTATGTCGGCGGCGTCCTTACCCCTTCCTCCTTGGTGGCCTTGGATTACAGGAACTGTGAAAGCCCACAGAAGGGAGCCTTACATGGATGAAGGCAATGATTTCTGAGGGTGAGGCTGCACGCTGGAGCAGAAGCAGTCATCTCCTGAGAACCGGATTCCACTTCCCAAGAGCTGACAGTGAAGTGACCAGGAATTCTCAGACCATCTTAGAAAACGGGACGAGACTGCAGTCAGCCAAGCACACCTTCACCAGAACTGCTTGATTATCAGCAGGAGTATGCAGCTGTGCCCCCTCACGTGTGGGTGGATCGGACAGCAGAGAAAGGTGGTTGACGGCGCTCATCTGACATTTCTGCTCCCTTCTCCTTTCTGTTCTGTCCATATTTAAGGTGGCCCAGAGTCCTGGCTCTGGCAGCTCCAACAGAATGGGCTCAGCCACCCTTCCCAATACGCACATTCAAGGAATGCTGAGTGGCCAAGGGAGGGTTTGGTCAATGTGACCATGGGGTGAGGGGACAGATGGGAGGGTCTAATCACCTGTCTGTCTTCAGGTACCGACAGGAGCTTTGAACTTTAACAGAAAAGGGATTGAGAGGAGAGACAAGAGACACACATAATTAAGCTAGGTGTAGTCCCCTTGATGACTCTTAGCGCTGGTGTCGCAAGGCTATCTTAAAAATTCTTTATTATTTGAGGGGATAAAACTGGTTCTCGGGAGATCATTGATGATGGGTGCAGCTTTGCCCTTGTGGATAACTGGCTGTATATGGGGGGATGGTCTGTGTTGGGAAACTCTGCTGTCCCAAGAATCCAAGGTGACTTCAGGTTTGGGTCCAAAGATGTGAGCCTTCATCTCTGAACCGGGATTAAATGGGCCGGATGGACAGACACTGAGCGACCGACACTCCAATACAAGTGTCACCTGACCCAGCACAAGGGCTCCGGCACAGGATGAAGGCAGAGATGCCAGGTTTTGGTTACTTTGCTCCCAGCTGTTCATGGTAATGAGATTTGAACCTTTAACGAATAGTTCATCTCAATGTGCTGGTAAGAGAAAATGTTCAGGACTGTCAGCATTCTGCCTATGTTTTCAGATACAGGTTCCTGGGGGTTCACTGAAACAAAGTTATTTCACCTTGTTAAGTCATAAATTTTGTAAAAAAAAAAAAATTGAAGGCAGAAAGGGCACAGGAAGCATAAAGCAGAGACGAAAGTCGTCAGTGCTGAATATGTTTTTGGTGAAAGAGCTTAAAGGAAAATGCTTCTGTGTGAGAAGGAATTTTGTATGGTAAAATGGAATTTTGTTCTAAAACAAAGGAGTTTTACAAATGGAAAATGAAACTTGAGGGCAAAACTAGACGATGAAAGTATCTCATAAGGTTTGCGGAAGATAAAACTTTTTTTTGTTGTTGTTTTTTGCTTTTTCGAGACAGAGTTTCTCTGTGTAGCTTTGGAGCCTGTCCTGGAACTCACTCTGTAGCCCAGACTGGCCTTGAACTCACAGAGATCCACCTGCCTTTGCCTCCCGAGTGCTGGGATTAAAGGCGTGCGCCACCACCGCCTGGCGGAAGATAAAACTTAAACAGAGTGTGTACTTAGCTATTTGTGGAGGTACACACCTGTGGTGATACTGTGTGTTCCCCAAAATATTGTGCACCCTAATAAACTTATCTGGGGTGAGAGAACAGAACAGCCACTAGATTTAGAGGCTAGAAAATGGTGGCACTCACACCTTTAATCCTAGCCTTCTGGAGGCATGGATCTCTGTGAGTTCAAAGCCACACTGGAAACAGCCAGGCATGGTGACTCATGCCTTTAATCCCAGGAAGTGATGGCAGAAAGCAGAAAGGTATATAAGGCGTGAGGACCAGGAACTAGAGCTGGTTAAGCTTTTAGGCTTTTGAGCAACGGTTTAACTGAGATTGATTCTGGATGAGGACTCAGAGGCTTCCAGTCTGAGGAAACAGGATCAGCTGAGGAATTGGCAAGTTGAAGAAGCTGTGGCTTGTTCTGCTTCTCTGATCTTCCAGCATTCACCCTAATAACTGGCTCCGGGTTTGATTCTATTAATAAGACATTTTAAGATTCATGCTACACACACCTCTGATCCTGGCACCTTGGAAGATGTTGCAGGCAGAACTCTGTGAGTTTGAGGCTAGACTGATTTACATAGCCAGGTCCAGGACAGCCAGGGCTACATAGTGAGACTTTATCTCAGTTGGAATATCTCAGATCCAGACCAAATTGTAACAGGCTGTCTGTAGTTCCCCAATAGCCATTCATTGTCTACCTGTGTCCAACTTAACATTCTTTCAACTACCAGGTAAAACCTCAAATATGCTAACTTAGCAGGCCACTCTGCTTCCACCAGGTCAAAAACGAAGTGTATTATCAGCAGCATCTGAGACCTATTGCTGAGACCCCTGCTTTGCAGCAACCTGCCTCTAGGATATTTGGGAAATGGATTGACTTATGAAATGTGTGTGTGTGTGTGTGTGTGTGTGTGTGTGTGTGTGTGTAGGTCAGAGGCCAGCTTCAGATGTACTTCCCGAGGAACTGCCCATCTTATTTATTTGTTTGTTTATTTATTTATTTTGAGACAGAACCCTACTGGGATGTGGACTTTCTGATTAGGCCAGGCTGGACAGGCAGCGAGTGCCAGGGAGTCATCTGTCTCTGCCACCGAAACCCTATTACAGGAATTATCAGCATGCACCTCCATGCCTATCTTTTTACATGGGTTCTGGGGACTGAACTCAAATCCTCTCACTTACATGTCAAACTTATTACCAACTGAGGTATCTTCCCATGCTCTACCTTTTTTGTTTTGATTATAAGAGTTCATGTAACCACTTACATGTTTGTAACACGTAATTTGGGGCACATGAACTTGGTTTTCAGGACATGGTCATTCATATTTGACTCAGAATAAGCCGTCTCTTATTCTCTTTGAGGGAGTATATATTCAATTACTGATAAGGCAATGGAACCATACTTTATTAATAATAACCCCTCTGCAACACACAACAGCACGAGAGAGGCTCATGTTCACTCCGTGTGTATACAAGCTGGGTTGCCAGTAGTTTCTGACACACGGAATGAACGTTGTAAATGTCTGGTGACTCACAAATGAGTAAGAATGTAGACCTACTGCTAACCTTAGGATATCATAAGTATAATCATTGATTGTCTGCTAAAAATTTTATGGATGTCCCTAGATGATTAATTTTAAGACATGTAATTTATATGGTATTATAAGTAAATGTTGGTATCTTTGTTTGGAAATCTTTTATTACTTGAAATTACTTGAAAGTTTTACTTTTTATAATAATTAATAGTGGAAATTTAACCAAAACAACACATTGCAAAATTTGAAAATTGTTGTATACACATAATAACATTTTATTGAATACATCTCTCTGAAAATTTGCTGATGAATGCTAGTTATTGTTGAAAACAGCTGGGGTTTAATGACAATTCTATTCCTATTTGGGAGGTTGAGAGACATAAGTACTAAGAAATTCACAAACAGTTGCAAATGGAGGCTTGTTTTAACAAAATCAGTTCTTTGAATTCTTGAATTCCATGCCAAAACTACAACAGTTGGGGGCAGGAAGATGGTTCCGTGGGTAAAGTGCTGACTGCACAGTCATGAAGACCTGGGTTCCCATCTTCAGCACCCAGGTAAAAAGCTAGGCAGGGGCTGGAGAGGTAGCTCAGTGGTTCAGAGCACCCGCTGCTCTCACACAGAACCCAAGCTGATTCCTAGAGCCAACATGGAGGTTCAAGACCATTTGTAACCCCAGTTCCAGGGGAATCCAGTACTCCCTTCTGGTCTCCAGATGGCACCAGACACGGATGTGGTACAGATATACATGCAGGCAAAAATGAATAAACATTAAAAAAAAACAGTTGTGTGCCCAAGCATGGTGTTGTGCACCTGTAATCCCAGTTCTGGGAGGCAGAGACAGGAGGGTCCCAGGGGCTCACTGGCCAGCCAGTCTAGCTGTCATAGTTACTTTTCCATTGCTATGACAAAACACCATGATCAAGGCAACTTATAAAAGAGGGGGTTTGAGGCTGATGGTCCAAAGGGTTAGAGCACATGACCACCATGGAGGGCAGCATGGCAGCAGGTGGGAATGGCGCTGGAGCAATCGTTGAAAACTTACCTACTGATTTGTGAGCATGAGGCAGAGAGAGCTACCTAGGAACTGAATAATGGCTTTTGAAGCCTCAAAGCCCACCCCCAGTGACACAGTTACTCCAATAAAGTCTCACCTCCTAATCCTTCCCAAACAGTTCAACCCACTGGGAACCAAACATTCAAATATTTGAGCCTATGGGGCCATTATCATTCAAAGCACCACACAAGCCAATTAGTAAGCCCTGGGGTTCAGTGAAAGGTCCTAGCGTCAAAAAATAAGGTGAGCCATGTTAAAGGAAGACTTTTGATTTCAACTTCTGGCTTCTACAGATACACATGGGGATGCACACTGCTCATATATATACACACATTTCCACACAATATCATAGGAATTTATCATTATACGATTTTAACAGTTTTAGATTCTTCAAATTTGTTGAAAGCAATGAATTAGAAGCCATCCTTACAAAGTTCAGTTTTAGAATCAATCATGCCCATTTCTGAGAAGTGTCATAAAATTTATTTATTTAAGTTCAATATCAATCTTCAGTGCTAGGAAGAGACACAGCCTTGTCATGAATCTGTCACCCAGGTGATTAAGATGCCACCAGCATGTCTTACTTCACAATGTGGTTTGTTCCACACACAATCTCAAAAGCAAGCCATGTGTGAGTGAAATTAAAGGCTGAAAATTGGAAGCTGAGAGGTAAAAATGCTTCCCCAAAGTCACATAGTTCTATTTTTGCTACACATTATGTTTACTGTCCCATTCTAAAGTGCAATTAATAGACCTATTAGCCAAGATATTTCATGTAAACACCAAAACACCCACATCTAAGAGCAGTAAAAACAAAGTCTCAAGGCTAGGCTTTGGTACCTGTTGGATTCTAGCTGCCGGAGGCTTTGAAAATAATGCTATGAGATGCAACTGCTGATGCAACTGTATATTCTTTTCTTCTGAAAAAAATTCAATCAGATATCATTTTACAATTCTGGACCAAGGAAGGAGTGAATGCATGGACAAATTAGTGTAAGATCCACAATGCTTGTGTTACATTCTTAGAAATATCTTGGTATGATTTTTAAGAGCTAAGACTGACAACTTACCTTATCATCAGTGGAGATGTTGGAACAGTAGGTGGTGGGACTGGGTCACATGAGAACATCTGACCTAATCCTAAACTTCTTGAGAAGGTTAAGGTTCCTATAAGCATCACAAATCTCCTTACCCATATTTTCTTGGGAAATGTCTAAAATTTGCACCTCTAGCTTCTTCAGAGTTCTAGTGCATGGTATGAGTCACAAATTTCCTTGCCACAGGAAACATGTGTCTTGTCTTAAAAGGTAAGTGCGAGGAACAACATCATGATACAATTTGAACTGGCTTGAGTTGCTGTGACAACAGCCCTCGGTTCTGTGGCCTGGAACTGAGACCAAGCTGACAGTACGGGCTTTTTTCTTGGCTTTCAAATGGCTGTCACTTTGCTGTGTCCTCCCTCAGCAGACAGACTAAGCTCTGGTGTCCTTGTCTCCTGGAAGGACAAGCACCAGCCTTGTCATGTAGAGTCCCTGAACTCCCATACCTTAAAGCCTCCGCTAAACTCCATCACCTCCTCACACAGCCCTGCCCCTCAGCGGTCACACCAAGGGTCAGGACTTTAGCATAGGAATTTTGGGAGACACAATTCAGTCCATGGCGCAGAAATCAAGACTGTCTTATGCCTGGATAATTTCTAGGACAAAATTCTGTTGAAGTAGACTGGTTTAATCTTTCTAGAACCCCAAGGCCATGGATTATAATGGTATCATTTTCTCTCACCTCTTCATCGATGAAAGTTTCATTTTCACAATAAAATAAACTTCATTATGACCCATACACTCCCAGTAAAGACTCTTGGGGATGTTTTGGGGTTTCCAGGTGAACTAGTACTATTGCAAGGTATTTTTTTTTAACTGGACATTTTCTTCTTTTTTTTCTTTTCCTGTATGATTTATTTCAGTCTCAGAACTGCAAAGGCACAAGTTTTTGTTTGGTCATCATCTAGTCATGTTTTTTTTTTTTAAATTACTTTTTACATGAACATTCCATAATGCTGAAAATGGAGGGGGTCTTTCGAATTAATGAGTGGGTATTCCTACGGTGGTTAATTTCTAACTGAAACTAACAGTGCTTCCTGTTGAGGCTGAGTATTGTACACCAATCTGTGAAACAAGAATAAACTAAAAAGTACCTTTCTGCTCAAAACTTTAGACGTTGATATACAGAATACACTTCACATCTATTTTTTCATTGCTGTGGCTTTGGGGGAAGTCCATAGACTAGAATAGAGCTTTAACTTTGCTGTAAGAGTTTATGATGTTGAGAAGGTGGGAGGAGGGTATGTATGTACCCAACTTTTACTAAGTTAGTTAAAGAGAATTAAAAGTCAACAATGAGAACAGTATAATGGCCCAGCAGTGTACTGTGTGAAGAGTAATTATAACTAAGGATTGAAAACCTCAATGAAAAAAAACTTAAGTTCTTTTACACATTAGCTATTCTAAACAAGCCCCCACCCAAGTAGTCACATTACTTGAAGGTGATTTCAGTATCAGCTACCGAGCACTTTCAAATGATATAATCATATTACATAGCAGTTAATGCAATTGGGGTCAACTCTAGCAGTGTTGCTATATGGGCTTTTACTTATGATTACACTATTTTTACATTATTATTCATTTATTCACTTTGGCAAAAGAATAGGCTTGTTGTTATCACAGTTTACAGAATTTTAAAATACTTTAAAATTGCATTTATAGTATGCGTGTGAAAATAAGCATGTAGGAGTATACGTGGAGGTCAGAGGACACCTTGTGGGAGCTGGTTCTCTCCTTCCATCGTGTGGGTCCAGGGGTTGAACTCAGGCCACCAGTTTGGTGGCAAGTACCCTTACCTGCTGAGCCACCTTGCTGGCCCTGGCCTTCTCACGATGAGCTCTAAAAAATTAACTTAGTTTTTTAGTCAAATACATATACAACTAAGTTTTATAACATTGGTTAAAAATAAACCTGTTGTAGCATGAATCTTAAAGAGTCTTATTAATAAAATCAAACCTGGAGGTGGGTATTGGGGTGAATGCTGGAAGATCAGAGAAACAGAATAAGCCACAGCTTCCTCACCTCGCCAGTTCCTCAGACTGGAAGCCTCTGAGTCCTCATCCAAATGGATCTCAGCTGAACTGCTTCTCGAAAGCCTGAAAGCTTAACCAGCTCTAGTTCCTCGTCCTCATGCCTTAAATACTTTTCTGCTTCCTGCCATCACTTCCTGGGATTAAAGGCTCTTGTTACCATGCCTGGCTGTTTCCAGTGTGGCCTTGAACTCACAGAGATCCAGGCAGATCTCTGCCTCTGGAACACTAGGATTAAAGACGTGTGTGCCACCATTTTCTGGCCTCTGTATCTAGTGGCTGTTCTGTTCTCTGACCCCAGATAAGTTTATTAGGGTGCATGATATATTAGGGAACACATTATCACCACAACCTGTCCTCAACAATCATGCTGAAGAATCACATACACACTTCTACACATATATATGAGTAGTAGTACAGAACACACATACATAGAAAATTTGAAAGGTGAGATGCAGATGAAATAATTAGCATTTAAGTTCTGAGTGTAGTGTCTTGGCAAACACCTGTAATTCTAGCACTTGGGAGGTGGAGGTAGGACATTTAGCTCCAGGTCACCCTTGAGCTACATCGTGAGTTTGAATCCAGATTGGGCTCCAAAAAGTCCTATCTCAAAGAGCCAAAAATAAGTGAGAAATTTAAATGACATAGACAAGAACGATACAAGTGGATACACCTCACTGTTTTAGAAAGTTTTGATTTTAACATTTTATGACACGGTGATTTGAGTTTGAGTTTTGAAAATACAACAGACTTGGGCCAGCAAGATGACTCAGTGGTTAATAAAGATGCCTGCCACATAAGCCTGGAGACCTGAGTTTGGTTTTTTGGGATCCACATAGATGTTGAGAGAATGAACTCCATTAAGTTGCCCTTTTATCTCCACATGCATGTGTATTCCTATACATACTATGTATGCACACACACAATAAATAAAAGTTAAAAATACAATAGATTTTAGAGCAGTTTTTATTTATAAAAAGTATATTTCATAAAGAGTTATCATATGCTTCCCATCCAGTTTGTTCGAATACTAAAATGTTCATGTTAGCATGGTATGTTTGCTATCATTAATGAACAAATATTTACACATAAAGTTCACTGTTTATTCAGACTTCCGTTGTATAACTGAAAAATTGTTTTTTGTTACCAGGATACCATTGCATATTTAGTTGCTGCTGCCCTAGACTGCCTCTGGCTATAATGGTTTCTCCAATTGCTTCCTTTC
>CABHPQ010167762.1:0-27813 GCA_902168405.1 Peromyscus aztecus | reverse complement strand
CCTGGAACTCACTTGGTAGCCCAGGCTGGCCTCGAACTCACAGAGATCCGCCTGCCTCTGCCTCCCGAGTGCTGGGATTAAAGGCGTGTGCCACCACCGCCCGGCAAATGTGTGCTTTTTATTTGCACTAATCATTTAAATTTTTTTTAAAGTTTGGAATTGTTGATGCTGATGGATATTTAAGTTTGTACCAAACAAACTGGAAATGTTGTCCAGTTACTGGGAGCATGCCTAAGCCATATCTGGTAAGTTAAAAATTCCTACATATATATGAAACATGAATTTTATGTTTAAAAATCAAAGCTTAGGCTTTAGCTAGTAGTATTAAAATTAGTAAATAAATGTCTAGTCTTGTCTACTCAGTCACTACTACAGGCTCCTGTTGCAGTATGTGGAAATTACTGAGTAAAGTTTAGAAAGTTAGCATGCACAGCACCATATCTTCAAAGACCCATGTAAAGTACTGGGACTTTTCCAACCTCACTAAGCTGCAGATGAGTCCGATACCTAATTAAGATGACGAGCAGACCAAGGACATATCAGATTGTTCTCCTGTACTTACCTCTTCATAATGAGCAAAGTAGGAAGGGCATCCTGCTGCTGACTCCGTTGTTTTCCTCTCTGTCGAAGACTGTGCAGACTTCATAAAAATTTGCCTTCAGAGAAGAAAAACGTTCTATTTAGTCTGTTCTTCATTGACTCCCTTTACAGAACTAAATATAAACAATACATATTAAAAAGATTAGGATTATAGATTATGATTCTGGCAGTTCAGCTGATGTTAAATATTAGAGTTCAGTATTGATCTAAATAAACTCAAGGGAGCATTGCTAGGATACCTTGAAGAGGACTTAGCCTGTTCTTTTCCTCATAGTTTTGTTAGGCTACAGTGTGAACTGTGTAAGTTTACGTTTTGAAAAGACTGCTTTTCTATTTTTAATTGGTGAAATGATCATAATTGAAATGATCATGGTTGAATATTCAGAAGTACTGTGAGCTTTCTAATTTTGTAGCAGTAACTTTATTATTGAACAATTATTTAAAAGTTTGGATGTTTCTGAAATATTCATAATGTCAACTTAACAAAGATATTTCATCTAGGATAATCTTAAATCCTGGTTTCTGTCTTCTTTTAAGACAGTTTTGTTGTTGGTTTGTTTTTTTTTTCCCCACTAACTAGACAGAGGTAACTATTTGAAGTTTGACCCCTGTATGTTTTCTTCTAAAGGTGCTGGTTGAAGATAAGTGAAAAGACAGTTTAGGAACTGTTTGTATTTTTTTACAGAAAGAGGGGGAGAATCACCACGGAAGGTCCTTGTATTCTCCAGCCTTTTTAAAGATCAGAAGATAAAAAAATAGAAATTATTTTTAAAAGACAAAGTACATGATCACATTTTAGTTATACATCTACTTGGTCGTGGAACTTTTACTAGCAATAGTAACACTTATTGTTTATAACCATTCCAGGCTTGGCAGTGTCATAACAAGACAGCCAATGATTTTATCTTCGTTAGTTCCTCCTCTCTGATAGCTACTGCTGGTCTTTCCACTGACAATAGGTAAGAGATGTAGCTAAAACAGAAGTATTGTGTATGGATAACTAAATTGTTGTATTGTTGTATATTTCTTTGTCTCAGTAATTATGCCTTAGGAATTTTTATCATAAGGATATCTTTTTAAAGCATTCTTAGTGGCATAAAGCTTGGGAAATTCTAGTACCATTTAAAGCAAAAACCATTATTATTTTTAATGTTCTCATATTGAGACTTTAAAAGAAAGGATTTGATTATTGGTGAAATGAACATTTCTTGGTATTTTCTATATACTCAGAAAACTTGAAGCTGAAAAAGGTACTGTTATTTATTGGCCATATTATTTAGGTTAACTTGGAAGTCTTCACCATTGCCTTACTAGGTAGGTATTATCATTTTCACACCAAGAAAAGAGGAAAGTCAGAGCAGCTTTCTAGTTTGCAAGAACATCTCTGTCTTCTTCCTCCATGTACTCATGCAGAGCATGCAGGCTCACGGTCCAGACACACTGAGCTTGCCGAGCTTCTGAAACTCCTCTGTAAGCTTCACCCTGCACTGGAAAGTAGCTTCAGGGCTGGAGACTGGCCTGTGTTCAGTAGAGTCATGAGTGTGTATGCCCACACCTCTGTACAATAACTGGCATTTTCTATGACTTGTTTGTTACTTAGTAAATAGATTAGAAAATTAGTAAATACATAAGTAATTTCTAAAGTCAGCCTTCAGTTAGTATTATTTATAAGTACATGTTAATCAGAACTTAGTTTTGTAAATTAACAGTTTTTAAATTGTGTGTGAGAATTATATATATATATTATATAATTTTTATATATTTAAAAATGACAACCTTTTGAGCAAAGTTTAAATTTTATGTTTAATATTTGGCTTATTATTTTATTCTATTTTTTTGTGTCAGTTAAAAAGAAATTCTTTTTATCTCCCCAGAAACATATGTCTATGGGATACTCTAGTTGCACCTGCTAATAGTTTAGTCCATGGTAAGTTTTGAAGACATTTTATCAACTGTAGAAGTCAAGAAATTTGCATCTTTAACTGGGGATGTAGCTCATTTGGAGAATGCTTGTCTAGCACACACACACTCCTAGATGTGAACCTCAGCACCTAGAGCTAATTGGTCAGTACATCAAGGTGTCAGGTCGGTACACTAAAACCAGTTGCTTTCCTCTGCACCAATAATGAATATCTATAATTTGAAATTATAAGAGCTTATCATAACATCTGAAATAATTTTACTGAGGCATTTGTCAAACAAATTACACAGAAGATATGTATGTAGAAAGGGACAAAAATTATTTTAAAAGTCAAAGAAGATCTAAATTAATACAGAAAATTATTCAAGTTTAGAGCTTTGAAAACTTAATTTTGTTTAAAATGCCAGTTCCTCCCAACTTTATAAATTCAACACAATTTTAATGAAATGCAAGCAAACTGTTTTATACATATCAGTAAATGAATTCTAAAGTTTATATGAAAATAGCAAACAACCAACACAATACTGAAGAAAAACAAATTCAGAGGACTCAACTGCCTAATCAGAAATTAATGTAAAGCTGCAATCATCAAACATCGTGACAGTGGCTTTTTCAGAAGTTACATAGAGCGTTGGAAAGAACAGAGAGCCTTATTATAGGCTCCTTTATATATCGTAGACTTTAACAGAAGAATTTAGTGGAGAAAAAGAACTGTTTTTTTTTTTTTCAGTAAAGTGCTAAAACTGTTGAATAGTGACACAGAACAACAACCAAAAATACCTTTGACACAGACTTCACTTTTCACAGTTTCATTCAAAATGGGTTGTAAAGCTTCATGTAAAGTGCATACCTCTAGAAGAAAACAGGAGGAAAATCTAGGTGGCTTGGGGCTGGTGATTAATGTTTACACATAATACTAAAAAAAGTTTCAAGAACGAAGTGATGATGTTTCCAAGGACTTTTAAACAATCCCCTTCTCACTATTTGAATGGCAAGTAGGCATATAAAAAGATGATCAAGATAATCAGGAAAATGCACATTAGGTGTGCTGCAAAATATCATTTACACCCATTTGGCCAAAATGAAATACTCATGTAGATGAATTTCTAAATAGTCTTATTAAATAAACACAGAACCAAATATAGGGGTAAAAGCCTTAGAGAAATCAGAGAAATAGGGAAAGCCACCAGCCAACCTTACCTCACCAACTCTGCAGCTTCCAAATGCCAGTTACTTCCTGTCTACCCACACCTATATGCCTTGCTGTTCTGCCATCTGATTTACTCTCTCTGTCCAGCTACATCACTTCCTCTTCCTGTCCAACTCTGTCACTCCTGTCTGTCTGTACAGACCTCCAGGCCTCAAGAGGGCACCAGATCTCGTTACAGATGGTTGTGAGCCACCATGTGGGTGCTGGGAATTGAACTCAGGACCTCTGGAAGAGCAGTCAGTGCTCTTAATCTCTGAGCCACCTCTCCAGCGCACGCCTTTAATCCCAGCACTCGGGAGGCAGAGGCAGGCGGATCTCTGTGAGTTCGAGGCCAGCCTGGACTACCAAGTGAGCTCCAGGAGAGGAGCAAAGCTACACAGAGAAACCCTGTCTCGGAAAAAAAAAAAAAACACAGACCTCCGGGCCTCCATTATTAACTAGTGTTAGAATTTAAGGCGTGTGCCACCACACCTGGCTGTTTCCAGTGTGGCCTTGAACTCACAGAGATCCAGACAGATCCCTATCTGCCAAGTGATAAGATTAAGGGTGTGTGCTACCGTTGCCTAACTTCTTTGTTTTCTTAAAATGGCTTGCTTTTTCTTCTGATCTGCAGGCAAGGTTTATTTATTAAAGCACAAATAAAATATCACCACATTTCAGCACAAATAAAATATCACCACAGACTCAAAAGTGATGGTTAGGGTAAACAGAAACTGCAACTGCTGACCAAAGCATAAAATGCTACAACCACCTTAAAAAACTTAGTTTTAGCCAGACAGTGGTTACGCACGCCTTTAATCCCAGCACTCAGGAGGCAGAGTCAGGCGGATCTCTGTGAGTTCGAGGCCAGCCTAGTCTACAGAGTGAGATCCAGAACAGGCACCAAAACTACACAGAGAAACACAAAGAAAAAAAAAACCAAAAAAAAAAACCCTTAGTTTTAATAAAATTAAACATGGACCTACATGAGCCATCTGTATGTACTCTTTTCTATATATGAAAGCTACAAAAAGTCTTATATAGGAATGTTCTTAGCAGATTGTTTATAATATTTATAAATGTTTATTTATAGATTGCTACACTTAATGTAATAGATACTACTCAACTGTTTGCTGGTATTGAGTCCAGTTCTACTTGAGTTTCCTTTCCTTATGTTCTGACCACAAAACTGTAGGCAGTTCGCTGAAACAACACTATGGCTACCCATATTTCCTTCTCTCCTTATCATTCTTCATTGTCTCATGCCTGATATCTCAAATCATTTCTTATATTGCATTTGGTTTTTAAATTAGCTTAGGCTGGAAAGCAAGTCTATTTATTCTATCTTGACCACCTTATAGAAGGTGGTCTTTTATTACTAAGTGGTTTTAACTTTTTTTTTTTTAAACCTTCAGCTTTTACCTGCCATGATAGTGGAGCCACAGTTTTAGCATACGCTCCCAAACATCAACTACTAATATCAGGTGGCAGAAAAGGTTTCACATGTATATTTGACCTTCGACAACGGCAACAGAGGCAGCTTTTTCAGAGCCATGATTCCCCTGTTAAAGCCATTGCTATTGATCCAACTGAAGAGTACTTTGTTACAGGATCTGCAGAAGGCAATATAAAGGTAAACACAGTTGATGCCATTGTATTAATAATATGAAAAAATTTAGAAACTTGGGTCTTTAATCATATCTATAGTAATAATCTACTTAAATAATAGTCATAATAGTTCTGTTGTAGCCAACAGTGCTAATTACTATTTAATAAATCCTTGGATAATTGGAATTATTTTTAACTGAAATTTTACTTTTTCATTGGTTTTAAAATATGTTTAATTAATGCTTAAGAGCCAAATTTTCTATGGATCTAAGTATATTTCAGATAGTAGAATTAGTCTTGATTCTCTGCTCTGTTATATATTTACTAAATTAACTTTCTAGGTTAACTGAGTAAACCCACATTGCTCCTCTCTTTTCATAAAATAATATTCAACAACTCAGATTCCATAATTCTGGTTCAAGAATGTACCTAGATAAGCCCTGTTCACAGAATATCAAACTCTATTGTGCTTAAATTTTAAAGTTGTTTAAAGCATTAAGAGTTTATTAAAAATTGTTAAATAACTTATTGAAATGTATATTGCAAGATTCCACCTCAAAAATTCTCAGCTGTGAAGTTCTACGTTAAGGAATCCCTGTAGATTTTGAGGGAAGATTCTGTGGGCCCATTGCAAATGGGTAAGCCAGTTTCAGTTGGTCTTCAGGGCGTTTAGTGGTCAGCAGTTGTAGATGTGAAGAATCTGGTTTTTAGAATCCATTACGTGAGTGTGAGCATGTTTAGTGTTAAATAAGATGAATTTCTGTCTTAGAGCTGATAGACTGTTTTCCTCCCCCAAATCCCCCTCACAAAAAACCCAGAACTGCAGAACTTGGGAATGTTTCTGTTATTGTGTTTGATGGGGTTTTGTCTGCACACATGCCAGTGCACCACACACTTGCTGGTTGCTGGCAGAGCCGTAAGAGAGTGTTGAGTCCTCTGGAACTGGAGTTACAGAGGTTGGGAACCATCATGTGGGTGCTGGAAATCAAACCCATGTCCTCTGGAGGAGCAGCTAGTGCTCTTAACCAGTGAGTTATCTCCTCAGCCCCAAAGTACTCTTTTTTAAAACATTATGTATCCCAGCAGAATTATTTTCCTCTGATGTGAAACCGCTTTTTAATTTCAGCTAGTAGCTGCTGATAAAGGTTTTCAGGGTTTCAGAAAGAGAAAATTTAGACCTGCACCTGTTAACTTCCAGATTCTTAGCACCCTTAGAGAAAGAATTACAGACAAGACAAAGCACAGGACCGAGAAGTTGTTTCATAACACAGTAGAAGTACACACTCAAGAAATAGTGTCACATGGCTAGGATTTTGGATAATTCATATAATGAACAAACCTTAATGGAGGAAGAGATTGTTCATGCGGTGAAGGGCTACAGGGAAATCTAGGAATGGGTCTGGATTTTGCCAGAATAGGGCTTTCTCCCCTTTTTCTGTACTTAATAGGGTTTTTTGGATGTGTTGTGACATCAGATACATGGTGGAAGCAGGCCATTTTGCCCACTGTTGATCTGGAAATCTCAGTGTAGCAAAGCAGAGGGACAGTTAGCTGTCATCTGAGTTGGCCATGTTGGTCCCAGTTAACGTAGTGGTCTTGCTCTAACACAGCAGCAGTGTGATTGCATTACCTTCTTCTTCCCTGTGCCTGCATAGTGTACCTCAGACAGACTTCAGTTTGGAGTAGGACAAACTTTGATTTAGATCAGCTGTTCTTAGATTCTACACTGGTTCTGGAGTTTAGATTTTAAAATATTTGAAAAATATACTGGAGAGATTACTCAGTGGTTAAAAGCACAGGCTGCTCTTACAGAGGATCCAGGTTTTATTCTCAGCACCCACATGTAGCTCTCAACCTCTTGTAACTTCTGGCCTCCTCAGGCATCAAGCACCCATATGTGTAGTAAGTCATCCATACACAGAAAATAAAAATAAAGTTCAAAAGGCATAATTTAACAAATTCATGTAAAAGTAGTATGAATTGATGGGGTGATTTTTTTGTTTGTTTGTTTGTTTGTTTGTTTTGGAGAAAAAGGTATTTCCCCTAAGTGATATCAAAAACCAGAAAGTAGATTGCTTTCTCCAAACTGGAAAACAGATATCCTGAAGGCCTTTCCACACAGGTCTTTAATGAGAAGACATTTGGGATTTGATTTAAAACAGACACATGTCTTGATGAGGGCTTATAATAGAAACTTTTAGAAATTAGTATTGTAGAATTTTAGTAATTGACTTGGTCTAAGCTTTACTGGGGTAGAGAGCCTCTAGATGTCAGTTAACTTTCATCCTTGCATCTTTTCTGATATCTGAGTATTCAGTATTACAAAGAAGTAATACCCCATAGTAGCTACACAGCAAAACCTTTACTATAGTCACTGATGCAAGTTTCTGTTCTTTGTACCCAGGCTGTCTCATCTTCAGTGCATTGATAATAATTTGTGCTCTCACTGGATGAACTTGGAGTAATAATAAAAGCAGTTGATGAATGGCTCCAGCCTATAATCAGGAGGCTGTGATTATAGTACTCTCCATCCTTGTTGTAGAAATACCTTACCTGCACAGGAAGGCAGGTTTACATTTTCTTTTGAATTTTTAAGTCAATCACCAGCCCAAGTTTTCATTTTGTCCTTCATATCTTTCAGATTTGGAGTCTTTCTACCTTTAGTCTTCTCCATACTTTTATCAATGAACATGCTCGGCAGTCTATTTTTAGAAATATTGGAACTGGAGTCATGCAAATTGAGACAGGACCAGCAAATCACATTTTTTCTTGTGGAGCTGATGGAACAATGAAAATGAGGATACTACCGGATCAGTTTAGCCCTTTAAACGAGGTGTTAAAGAATGATGTAAAATTGATGCTGTAACATTTTCACAAGAAGGTGTAGGATTTATTACCTGCTTTGTGAACGTGGCCAACAGATGCAGTATGCAGTAATCCCCTGTACCAAGGATAAGCTAATGCTTTCTTTTTCTCATATTTATTTTATGTAGCTTTGCCCTTGATGCACTGATGCCTTAAAAGTTACAAGTCACTCAGAGTTAGATCCTGTTGCCTAACATAGAATGTTAGAATGTATAAATAATGTTGTAGTCATACTATTTATAGTATATTTTAGTAAATATGTCATCATGTTAAAGGAACTTTGTTTTCTCATTGTTACAAATTCTTCTGCAGACCCCACTGCATGAATTCCATTGACAGGAAAACCCTTTAAGACAGGTGCCGAGATAATACTCATCACTTATTGACTACATTTTCACTACATTATCACACAGACATAATTCTTTTCCTGTTAATAATGAGAAGTTTATATATAGGTAAGATACGAAATCTCCAGTAAAACTGCTATTGGGACTTCAGTGTAAAAGAGCCTAGCAGTTCATTAGAGTTTTCCTCTTCCCCTTCTATAGCCCAGATGTGTGTATGTAAATGTATTTATGTGTATGTATATATATGTGCATATGTATATATATATATATATATCTTACACATCTTACTTGATATTGTATATACACAAACTACAAGTTTTTTCATGTGTTTAGTGCCATAACACCTCCTGCCACATATATAAAACTCTTCTTGCAACTGTTTTTTTATGTTTTTTAATTATCACTTTAATTTTCAAGTCATTTAAGAATTCAAAGATTACTATTTTAAAGATATAAAATAAGTCTCAGTAGGCAATAAAGATGTTATGTGGCACACAAGGCATTTACATTTATGAATTTGTTTCCAGTTTTGATTATCAGACATTTTACTTAAATTTTGTTTTAATTTTATTTCTTTTTAGACAAATGTAGTCTCAAAATTCTGAAAATGTTATAGCAGTGTTTTTAGAAACATTGTAAAAACAGTCAAATTAAATAGATAGTATTTATAAATGTACAGTGCCCTTCAGATCTACCATTGATAGGAAATAAACCTTATATTTTATTATTTTTGCCAAAATATATTATTTTATTATAAAATTTGACCAAAATATTTAAAATTTACAATGCTTCTGACTTAAATATGCTAACCCTATTTCTGTCTGTTTCATGCTATATCTTTTCTGATTCAGAATTATAAAAAACTTGATAAATACTTGATTTTTAGCCAATGAGATTGGCAGTAGATGGGGATAAGTGTTTAAGGGACAGTTATATATGACTTAGCTTAAATTTATTTTTAGTTAGAACTGTAACTGACCGTTTTTATGTAAGGAAATATGGAAAACTATTTGGAATTAAAGAGTCAAAGCAAAGAAATGAAGGGCTGGTAAATGAATTTTGTAATATCCTCAGGATACTTTTATTATAAAAGTATATTGTTAAAGGTTTTGTAAATTGTATTTCATAATTTTAAATATAGTGAGCAAGTTACAGTGAAAACACTGTCCTTATAGAGAGTTTATATGCACATAGTAACCTGTACCTGTAAATTGTGCAATAACAATATATGACTATTTTACCATAGAGAAATCTGTGACAACATTGCAAACAATATTATTCTTTGATGTAGCTAAGTTATTTTTTAGTAATCTCTTCACAAATCAAGATTCAAAAGGCTTTAAACACTTTCCATAAGAAAGGAAATTTATCGTGTTTATTAAAAACAAAAGGCTTTGGGTATGAACTATTGAGCATTCTAATTGAGGGTTTATATGAATAACCACATTATGTAAGCCCATATGTATTTACATCCAGAGTCATATTTTAAATAAACAATCATGTAGTGATTTTTTTTCCGCATGCTTTTGTTGTAAGTATTTCTGCCAGTTTAGTTGATTTTAAGTATGTGACATTTTGAATTTCAGAATTTCTATATATGTGACAATTGTAGAGAGAATTTAACTTCTTCAAATACCTTCTCGTTCTTTTCTGCAGTCTTTATTACTTAATGGATAATCATTAAAGATTGTGTCTTAGGGTTTCTGCCATGGCAACTCTTACGAAGAAAACATTTAATTGTGGTGACTCGCTTACTGTTGAGAAGTTCAGTCCATTATCATCCTGGTGGGACATGGCAGCATGCAGGCAGACATGGTGCTGGAGAGGTAGTTACTACATGTTGATGTAGGCAACAGGAGGTAGACTGAGATTCACACTGAACTTGAGCAAAAGAGACCTCAAAGCCTGTCCCACAGTGACACACTTCCTCCAACAAGGCCACACCTCTTAATAGTGCCACTCCCTTTGGGGGCCATTTTCTCAAAAACAACCACAGATAGGAATAAAAATAATTGAAAAGTATAAAGATAAATAAACATATACTTACATTTTCATTATTCATACAAATGGAATGAGCACATCAAAATACACTTAAATGTTTTGTTTTCTGAGGATGGCTTTGTTACAGAGATTTTTTTTATACAATTTTTTATTGGTTCTTTGGGAATTTCATATCATGCACCCCAATCTTATTCATTTCCCAGCCCCTCCATGTCTGCCCCTTACCTCCATAGCATCCCCCCTAAAAGAAAATTTAAAAATTATTAAAAACAAACAAAACCTCACTTCGTTCCTCTATCTTTCCCACCTCTCCAACACTTCTTCATTTGCCTTAGTGGCCTTGGGAGCTATGGTGTGTCTTGCAGTATACCCTTTTGTCTGCTCCCCTTTACTTACAAATTTCATTGTAGTGAGTTGTTGGTCTGGTTCAAGGCCTCTGACTTCTGGTACAACACTGTACCCTCATCAAAACCACTCCCGGATATCCCACCTTTGCCCTGAGTCATGGAGATCCTGGGGCCATGGTTCCGCATGACCAGTCTCTTCACACACTGCTTCAGGTCATGGATGGGGTAGATGCTGGGGTGGGCCAACCCAAAACCCTGGATGTGGTTTTGGGTAGCAACTGATTTGGTCAGTCCCACAGGGGCTGCCCCATTAGCTAGAGCCAGCTCTTCTATACCCATACCATCAGGGCCATGAGAGATGGCTCTGGGGTGGTGAGGGGTAGGGCCATCTTTCCTAAGTGTGGGGCCAGCTCTCCGTTAAGGGGCAGGCCTAGCTTCTGTTACAGCGGCCAGTGAAGGGTGGGGCTGGCTCAGCAGGCCTTTGGATTACAACGCTGTGGTTTCTTGGGCCACAGAGGTCAGATCCCCCCTGCAGCAGGACCATGGACCCAGACATGACCTTTCGTTGCAGCTTGGGCCTGAACATCACCATGGCCTTGGTGGCAGCATGGCCCAAGGACACCAATGTGGCCTCAGGTGTCTGACTACCCCAGCTATCTGCAGTGCCCTCCGTGATAACAGAAGCCATGGACATCAAAGCAGACGTTGGGGCCTTCTGTAGGGCCATGGACCCAGATATCACAATGGAACCAGGTGGCAGCACAGGCCACTCAGATTGGCATGGCCCTCAGACAGCAACATGGCCACAGGTAGCCACTCAGACCCTGGGCATCCATGTGGCCTTTGGTGGCAACCCAGGCCACAAACAACACATACCCAGACTGCAGTAGGACCACAGACCCACATGTGGTTTTTGGCAGCAGTCTCGACCCAGATGTCACCATGGCCTCAGTAGTGTTGGCCACTCAGATCAGCATGGCCCCAGCAACACTGTGGCCCTCTAATACCAGCATTGTTACAGAGACTTTTTAACACAGCCTGACTTATGCTCTACAGGATTTCTCTCATTTTGAAACACTCATTACTTTTCCCCACTTTGGTTCCACTCTTTCCTTTTAGGTAAGATAGAAAATTTGCTGTTGTGCTTACCAGAACTTTATAAAGGCATTGGGTCTAAACTAATTAAGCATTTAACCCTCGTCTACATTTCTATTGTTAAAAATTAGTTTTAGTTGGTTTTTTTTTAACAGCAAAAATGTTCAAATAGATCTCATTGACTGAAACAATATAAAGACATTTCAAGAAATGTTTTTGTACAGCTTTAAAGTGGAAATGGTATTATTAACCGGATTAGAAGACAGACATATTTTATTAAACAAGAAATTTAGCCAGGTGGTGGTGGAGCACGATTTTAATCCTAGCACATGGAAGGCAGAGACAGGCAGATCTCTTGAGTTCGAGGCCAGCCTCATCTACAAAGTGAGTTCCAGGACAGCCAGGGCTACTCAGAGAAAACCTGTCTCAGAAAAACAAAGCAAAACAAAAACAACAAAAATAGAGACATTTGAATGTCTTGTGACAGAGGACCACAGCCAGTTAAAAAGGCAAGCAGATTTAGAAGAAATTATTTGTGGAGAGGTATGTCAGTGTCCCTGTAGATAGTATGACTAAGTTATTAGAGAAAGATCAAACTGAATAACCATTTCCCAGAGCAGCACATTAGAAGTTAATAAAGTATAAAATGTCCTTAGTAGTAGTTAATGGATGTTACAAGAAAAAAAATTGTGTAAAGGCATATTATCACTTTATTGTGCTTTGAAGATATTTTTGGATGTTTTACAAATTGAAGGTTTGTGGTAATGGTGGTCAAACATGACTATCAATGCCATTTTTCCAATGGTGCCTGGTCATTTAATAGCTGTCACACTTTAGTAATTATTAATTTTCAAACTATAATTATCACTATATCATTTTGATCACAGTATGATTGTTTTGGGACTTCCTACTGTACCCATAGAACACTGCAAACTTAATCTATACATGTATTTCTGACTGCTCCCTGACTGTTTGTTACCTAGTCTTTCTCCTTCTCTTTAGACCTTCCTATCCTGAGATGCCACATTGAAATTAAACCAGCTAACAACTATACAGTGGCCTCTTACGTGCTAAAGTGAAAGGAAGAGTCTTGTGTCTCACCCTTTAAGTCAAAAGCAAGGCCATACTAAATTCAGTGAAGAAGTATGTCAAAAGAACTAAGCCAGGGCTAGCAAGATGACTCGGTGAATAAAGGTACTTCCTGCTAAAACTGATAACCTACTTGAATTTGATCCCCAGAATCTATGAAAGAGAAAGATGGAACTACACACATGCACACATGCAAGCACACACATACACGTTTTGTTTTTTGTTTTTGTTTTTTGTTTTGGTTTTTGGTTTTTCGAGACAGGGTTTCTCTGTGTAGCTTTGTGCCTTTCCTGGAACTCACTTGGTAGCCCAGGCTGGCCTCGAACTCACAGAGATCCACCTGCCTCTGCCTCCCGAGTGCTGGGATTAAAGATGTGCGCCACCACCGCCCGGCTCGCTTTTTTTTTTTTTTTTTTTTTTTAAGGGGGTGGAGAAAGAACTAAGCCAAAAGTGAGGCTCCTTGCCAAACAGCCAAGTTGTAAGTGCAAAGAAAAATTCTTGAGAGGAAGTAAAATTACAAACTTTCAGTGAACCCATGAGTGACAAAAAAGTAAAAGCTTTTTTGCTGGAATGGGACAGGTTTTAGTGGTCTGGTTAGAAGATCAAAGCAGATGTAACATTCCCTTAACCCGAAGTGTAATCAGTTTAAGGCCATGACTGTTCGAGTTTATGAAGGCTCAGAGAGGAGAGAAAGCTGCAGAACGTGGGTTTGAAGCCAGTGGAGACTGGTTTATGAGATTTAGTGAGAACGAGCACCCATCTCTACAACATGAACGCAAGGTGATAACAATGCTGTCATAGAAGCTGTGGCAAGTTTTCAGAAAGGCTCAGGGAAGGGCTGTGAGACTTTGTAGACAAAACAGCCTTGTCTTGGAGAGACATAGCAATCTGGGACTGTGAGAGCCAACAATGGGTAAGTCAGTGAATGCCAGGCCGAAAAGGAGAGAAGTACTTGGACTCTTTAAGAATTATACTAAATTCTAAGCTGCTATATAAATGAAACAACAAAGTCAGGTGACCTCATATATCTGTTTACAACAGAGTTTACTGACTAAGCCTACTGTTGAAATTTACTGGCCATAAGAAGATTCCTTTCTAAATATTGTTCATTGCCAATGTCCTTTGTTACCTTAGAATTCTGATGAGGTTGTACTCTGGAATTACAACTATAATGAGAAAAGTCAAGGAGTGATTTTGACTTTAAGTCTTAAGGGATACGTTTTCTAACACTTTAGATGCCACGGACGGTAGCTCTTCTGGTGGAATTGGGAAAAGTCAAATAAAAATCAGGAGAGGATTTGAATTTCCAGATGCCATGAAGAACATTTGTGAGTCACAGGAGGAAGTAAAAGTGGAGTTTGGGAAAAATTGATTCTAAGTCCTATGGTAACTGATTTTGAGTGGTTCGGGGCTTGAGTGGACGAGGTGACTATATAATTGGTGAAATAGCTAAGAAATAAAGTTAGAATTGGAACCTTACAGCTGGGCACAGTGGCTCTCTCCTGTTAATCCAAACACATGGGAGACCAAGGAAAGAATTGCTGAAAATTCAGGACAGACCTGTTCTACAGAGTGAGAGTGTCTCATAAAATAAAGTGACTGTTGTGCTCCACTAGATACACAGGAGCTGCTTCCTATAGATGAGCAGTGACTTCTTGAGATGAAGCCTACTAGTGAAGATGCTGAGAACGTCGTTGAAATGACAAGGAACTTAGGTTATTACATAAACTAGTTGATAAAGCAACAGCAAGATTTCAGAAAATGGACTCCAATTTTGGAAGTCCTACTGAGTGTAAGATTCTGTCAAACACCACTTCATACTTCATAGAAATGTTTTGTGAGAGGGAGAATTAACCTGCGCTCCATACTTGTTCCTGTCTTAGGCACCGCCACAGCTGTCCCACCCTCCGACACCAGCATCAGTGCAAGACCTTTGCTTCCTCGCCCCCCCACCCCCCCCAGACAGGGTTTCTCTGTGTAGTTTTGGTGCCTGTCCTGGATCTTGCTCTGTAGACCAGGCTGGCCTCGAACTCACAGAGATCCGCCGGGCTTTGCCTCCCAGAGGCATTAAAGGCATGCACCACTACCACCACCCTGCTGACCTTTGCATTTTTAACAGAACATTTTAAGGAATGGTGGTAGGTGTTTGGTTGGTTGGGGTTTTTTTTTTTGTTGTTGTTGTTGTTGTTTCCTTGTTTGGGGAGGTTACATTTTTATTTTTATTTTTTTTTAGTTTTTCATACAATAGATTTTGATCGTATTCCTTTCCTTTCCCCAAACCCTCGCAGATCTTCCCCACCTCCCTACTCACCAAACTTCATGTTTCTCTGATCAAAAAACAAAAGCCAGACAAAAATGAAGAAAACAAAAACAGGACAAAAAGCACCAAACCATAACAATAACAAAAAAACATGGAGTCCATTTTGTGTTGGTGTAATTCCATAATAATAATAATAATAATAGAAAATTTCAGTTTTAAAGAGGCAGAGAAGCCTTAAACTGCACATGTTGGGAGATAAAGCTTTAAGACTACAGAACCTTACACTATAGTGGAAAATAAAGATTGTTCAGAGATTCTGCTGCTAAGTGATGCAGCATGGACTTGAGCTCAAAAGGATTTCCCCCAATTCTGAATGGGATATAGAGCAAGTCGTAACTTTGACATTGAGAAACAGAAAATAAAGACTTGAGAACTGCATATAACTTGACAAGAAAATGTTAGGAAACTAGTTCTGGGAGAAGGGAAAGTGTCTACAGGGGAGGTAATATCCCTCAAGAGGTTTAATTGTAATGGAGAAAAAATCAACATAAGATATAGACTGTCGAGATACCATATACAGCACATACTATTGTAAAGGTGAATGTCTTTCATTATTATCGGCTTTCAAATAGCCGTGAAGCCTTGTGAGATCGAAGAAGGCCTGTCTCAAGGGAACACTGAATTTCATTCAGGGTGACCCCAGGGATAGATTCAGAAAGCAGCTTTCTACAGGGCTACAGGTCAGTGCTCTTGAGAGTGGCGACTGCACTTGGGATACCTGAGCTGATGGAATATGTAATTAAAAAATCTCAAGTAAAGGGAAGGGGAAGAGTGATACAATTATTTTAATTTATAAAAATTTAATAAAAATGGAATGACAACAAAAAAAAGATCCAAAAAAAAAGACTAGCAGCTGACAAAATACTTGTAATTTGCCTCCATGAGAAAAAAGAAATCAAAGTCAAATTCCTGAAGAAGCCACAGATTTTCCGCCAGGAAAATTATTATAATTTTATTATAAGTTTGTTGATTATAAGTTATACTATTTTATCATACTAAATTGATTGTAATACTTATTATAATACTTATATTTATTATAACATAAAATTTATTATATTATTTTTAGTGCTATGCTTCCTATCTATAATTAATGCTGTTATGTGCAGCTTAAAAATCTTCATGGCAATCAATGTCAGCAGTAGATGAATGTTCAAAATAAATCCACATATCAAAAGATTTTTTCCCTTGAAGACATCTGATTAGGCTGAAATTATAGTTATATTCAAAAGCTCTTTTAAGTATTGAATTTCAGTGAATCTATTGAGGCTTCATGAATAAATGCATACTTCTAGGATAAGCTCACTTTTCCTGGCTTTTTTAAAAATTGAAATTAATATTAATGTATGATATTTGCTTTGTTTCCCATGAATGTCCAGAATAAATTTACCCTGCAGAGTCCAGCTTTGCTGAGTGGAAGTAATTTGGAAAGTATATCACACATTCCAACACACTAAAAAGTGAATATAAAAATACCATAGAATCTAAGGACAAGTACTACCTCCCTCAACGACACTTTTTTTAAAGGAAATTACCATTTCCATTATAAATTAAATGCTATGCTCACAGATGGACAAATGTAAAAGCCCTGCCTATACTATTGCCCATAAAGTTGCTATTGTAATTTGGTATATAGGAGTTATACTACATGGGGAAAACCAGCTCCATACAAATTTTCTGGTTTAAAACATATAAAATTACTCTAAGTAATAGAAGCTGAAGCAGGAAATCTGAATATTCCAACTTGAGCTAAGTTGTAACTTAGCTATATTCATTTAAAAAAAAAAAAAACCAGGAATGTGGAATTACAGAATTAGACCGTAGAAAATTGTAGCAGGACTTGCATGAACTCAAAAATGAAATGGAAGGGAAAGCCAAGATATCATCATGTCAATATAAAAGGCCCGAGGGGAATAGATAGAGTTGAAAGCAGTATTAACGAAGATAATGATCAACACAAGCTGTAGATTCTGTTGCTAGAATAAAAATATTACCAGTATTGTACTAAAAGAGCTTAGTGTAGAATATAAGCAGATTTTATACTTACTAAGGGGAGGTTCTAGATGTAAAGCCAGGAATTGCAAGTCCAGCAAGTAGAACCTGACTGAACAAGATATTCCTTGATATTCTGAAATGGCTTTTGACAATATCTGGAACACACACATACAAATTGCTGGGTATGAGGTGAGTGCAAAAAGTATCAGACTTTTTGGTTTTTCGAGATAGAGTTTCTCTGTGTAGATTTGGTGCCTATCCTGGATCTCGCTCTGTAGATGAGGCTGGCCTCGAACTCACAGAGATCTGCCTGGCTCTGCCTCCCGAGTGCTGGGATTAAAGGCATGCGCAACAGGGAAGACCCAAAGAGGGACACATGGACCGCCCTGGGAAGGGGAAATAGATGAGATCTCCATGAGTAAACTGGGGATGAGGGGTGGGCAATGTAGGGTAGGGGATAGGGGATGAGAGCATAAGAGAATGGGATGGTTGAACTGGAACAGGGAGGGAGGGGGAATGCAATCAAAGAGTTACCATGATAGAGAGAGACATCATGGAGACAGGGAAAAGCCTGGTGCTAGGGAAGTTGCCGGGAATCTCCAAGGATGACCCCAGCCTGGGCTACAAGCAATAGTGGAGAGGGTGCCTGAACTGAACTGACTTGCTCCAAAGATCAGACTGGTGAATACCCTAACTGTCATCACAGAGCTTTTCTCCAATGACTGATGAAAGCAGATGCAGAGACCCACAGCCAATCACTAGACAGAGCTCCAGGAGTCCAGTCAAAGAGAGAAGAGAGGGATTCTATGAGCAAGTGCATCAGGATCATGATAGGGAAACATGCAGGGACGACCAAACCAAACTAGAGGGAACTCATGAAAGTTGAATCAATGGCTGTGGAGCCTACATGGGACTGGATTGGGCCCTCTGCATGGCGAGACAGTTGTGTAGCTTGATCTGCTTAAGAGGCCCCCTGGCAGTAGGATCAGGATCCATCCCTGCTGCATGAGAGGGCTTTGTGGAGCCCACTACCTATGATGGGACACCTCCTGCTGACTTGAGGCAGGGGGGAGGGCTTAGATTTGCCTCTACTGAATGTGCCTCCCAATGGGAGGCCTTGCCTTCTTGTGGGAGGGAATGGGGTATAGGTTGGGAGGGGAGGCTGGAGAAGCTGGAAGAGGGAAGAGGGGGATCTTTGGTGTGTAAAATGAATGAAAAAATTTTCTTAATTAAAAAAAAAGTATCAGACTAAGAGAACGTGAGTAGAAACAGAAACAAAAAATAGTCTGAAATTTAAAGAACAGTTTTTAAATAGTCATTTTTTCCTTTTATTGAAAATAGTTTTTTTTCCACATAATAGATGCTGATTATAGTTTCCCCTCCCTCTACTCCTCCCAGTTCCTCCCTACCTCACCTACCATCTGAATTGACCCACCTTCTGTCTCTTATTAGATCACAAACAGGCTTCTACAGGATAATGGGATAATAACAAAATATAAGATAAACAAATGAACACATAGAAATTGGACAAATCAAACAAACAAGGGAAAGAGCTCAAGAGAAGGCACAAGAAACAGACCCACTCACTCAATCACACACTCAGGAGTCCCAGGAGTACACTAAACTAGAAGCCATAATATATTCAAAGGACTTGTAGGGTAAAAAGAGAAGGAATATAAATATACTTGTATATATTTATTTTATAATATATAATAAAAAATAAGCTAAAACTTAAAATAAACTTAAAAAAGGGAAAGCCCTGACATGGGACAAGAAACCACCAGAGATGCTCTTGAGTTCACTTTCTCTTGTCCATCTACTGCTGGGCATGCAGCATCCCCAGTGAGACTCCCTTGGAGAAAACTGAATTTTTATTTGCAAGCGGTTATCAATTGGAGATAGCTTCTGGGTTAGGGATGGGGGCTTGTGTCTTCTCCTTTCAGCTCTAGGACTCCAGCTGGGTCAGACCTGTGCAGGTCCTGTGCATGCTGCCTCCATCTCTAGGAGTTTACATGTGTGTTGATCATGTTGATTTAGAAGGCCTTGTTTCCTTGATGTCCTCCAGCCCCTCTGATTCTTGGCCTCTTTCTGCCTAGGGAACTCCCTTTCTGGCCTCGGGATTTCTATCATGCCACTCAGCCCAGCTTTTTCAAATGTGAGCTTTAGGAGATGAACTCAGAATCTCATGCTCACTAAAGCTAGCATTTTAGCGACTGAGCTAGCACCCTAGCCCAGTCTTGTTTATACTGTGGATAATTAGTAATCCACAATATTGAATAGTTGTTTTTAAATTGTATTCTCCCACAAGGGGGCACTGGGCCATCAACTGAGGAAACTGGGGAGCCCTAGAAGCGAGGTCTTATGGGAGCAGTGTATAAAGGGTAAACAGCATAATTCTACTGCCACACAGAGAAACCATTTTCAGAGTGGATAGATACTTTGTGGCATTGTTATTCCTTGGTAATTAATAATGTAAAGGCTTATATTTGAACTTCAGGATAAAATAGTGGGTTGGAGGCTACTTCTGTGACAGTCAGGAAGGAAAAAAAATGTAGAATACTACTCACAAAAAGTTTGTTTCATCCTCTGCATGGGACTGGAAAAAGCTGCCCAGTAAGCAAATCCCCACAAAAAATCCAGAGGAGATGCACAACAAACAGATTCAAACATTAGAACACAGAAGCACAGGAAATGAAAAGGCAAGGCAATCTAACTCCATTGTGCTGAACTTTCAAACATGGACATGGGTAAAATGCCCGGTGACGATGTTAAAACTTTCCCGGGAAAAAGTATCAGTGACCTGAAAGAGCAAACAAACAAGCAGATTAACTGAATACAGACCCTAGAGAGGAAAATCAACAACACGGGGGAAAGAATGGATGAAAAACATGAGCAACATGGAGGAGGAATTCAGCAAGGAAATGAGTTTTGTTGTTGTTGTTGTTGTTATTTTTTAAGAAAAATGTTGAAAATGAAAAACTCAAGAGTCAAATAACAGTGGAGGGGATGGAGAGATGATTCAGCATAGAAGACCAAATACTATTGCAGAAAATCTGAGTTGGGGTCTCAGTACCCATGTCAGCTCACAACTTCTTGTAACTCCAAGTCCAAAGGACCCAGCATCTTTGGGCATTGCACTCAAACATATATACACTTATAGTATTCAGGTTCTCTTGAGGAACAGAGCTTATAGAATGAACATACATATGTTTGATGGATGAACATACATATAGTTTATGAAAGTGGCTTACAGGCTGAGTTTCAACAATGTCTGTCTACCAAGGGAAGATCCAAGAACCCAGTAGCTGGATGTCTCAGGGGTCTTCAGTACATGCCAGCATCCTGAAGAAGTCGGCTCTAATGCCAGTGAAGGAATGAACTTGCTAGCAAGAGCAAGGGCAAACAGACAAAGAGCAAGCCCTTCTTTCTTCCGTGTTTTTATATAGGCTGCCACCACAAAGTGTGGCCCAGATTAAAATTGTACCTAACCACCTCAAAAGACTTAGATTAAAAGTGGATCTTCCAACCCCAAGTGATTTAATTAAGAAAAAAAAAAACCCTCACAGGTGTATCCAGTCACTTGGTTTTAGTTAATTCCAGTTGTAGTCAAGTTGACAACCAAGAATATCTATCACACTTATTTAGAGGTAAAGATAAAATCTGGGGCTGGAGAGATGGCTCAGCAGTTTAGAGCACTTGCTTCCCTTACAGAGGACCTGGGTTCTATTTCCAGCACCCACAAGGAGGCTTTAATCCCAACACTCGGGAAGCAGAACCAGGCAGATCGCTGTGAGTTCGAGGGCCGCCTGGTCTACAGAGCAAGATCCAGGACACGCACCAAAACTACACAGAGAAACCCTGTCTTGAAAAACCAAAAAAAAAAAAAAACCAAAAACAAAAAACCATAATTCCAGTTCCTCCATGGGCACCATGTGTACATACATGCAGACAAAACATTCATGCACATTAAATAAATGAATCTAAGGGTTTTTTTTTTTAACTAAAATCTAAAACCAAAACAAAAAGAGAGCATAGAAAGTGACACCAACAAATCAGAAGAAAGAGTACCATCAAGACAGCACAGGGCTGATGGAAGGCAGTGTTCAAATATCAATAAGGAAACATAACATCCAAGAGCTCCAAAATATGATTGAAAGACAAAACCTAAGAATCCATAAGATAGAGGAAGGAACCAAGTTAACCTGTAAAACAGAGAGAATCAACTTAAGGAAATTATGGCAGAAATTTCTTCAAATCTAGAGAAGAAATGTTCAAATACAAGAAAGCCTATAAAATACAAAATAGACATAAGTAGAGAAGAACTTTTACATTTTTTGTAATCAAGATGTCAGAAATGTAAAGCAAACAAACAATATTAAAAAGCTATAAGGCAGTGACGCCAACTCACCTATTGTAGCTTGAGTTTTCCTGCCTGGCCCATGGTCAGGATAAATCTCTTTCACCTGCCAGTCCCACAGCCGCTCAGACCCAACCAAGTAAACACAGAGACTTATATTGCTTACAAACTGTATGGCCGTGGCAGGCTTCTTGCTAACTGTTCTTATATCTTATATTAATCCATTTCTATAAATCTATACCTTGCCACATGGCTCGTGGCTTACCGGCATCTTTACATGCTGCTTGTCCTGGCGGTGGTTGGCAGTGACTGGCAGTGACTCCCTCTGCCTTCCTGTTCTTTTAATTCTCTCTGTTAGTCCCGCCTATACTTCCTGCCTAGCCACTGGCCAATCAGTGTTTTATTAGCAACACATTTGCCATACAGAACATCCCACAGCAACCTACTGTGTTCTTTAGGGTTTCTATTGCTTCGATGAAACACCATGACCAAAAAGCAAACTAGGGAGGAAAGGGTTTATTTGGCTTACACTTCCACATCATTGTTCATCATCAAAGGACAGGACAGGAACTCGAATAGGGCAGGAATCTGGAGGCAGGAGCAGATACAGAGGCCACGGAGGGGTGCTGCTTACTGACTTGCTCCCCTTGGCTTGCTTCTCAGTCTGATTTCTTATAGAACCCAGGAGCCCAGGGGTGGCCCCACCTGCAATCGATTGGGTTCTCCCACATCAATTACTAAGCTTGATCTTACAGAGGCATTTTCTCAATTGAGGCTCCATTCTCTTAGAAGCTTGGGTCAAGTTGACATAAAAGTAGCCAGCACAACTACCCCCAGTTGACACACAAATACCTCACTGTTAAGCCACAACCTTTCCTTTCTTCACCATTCCCAAGATCACACATTAATATTAATACAATATAAAACATTTTAAAAATTTTAAAAGTCTCACAGTCTTTACAAACTCAAACACATTAAAATTCAGTCTCTTTAAAAATCCAAAGTCCTCTTAAAAACTAAAATCTCTTTTAAAAATTCAGTCTTTCAACTGTGGGCTCCTGTAATGTAAAAAACAAATACTTTCTTGCCGGGCGGTGGTGGCGCACGCCTTTAATCCCAGCACTCGGGAGGCAGAGGCAGGTGGATCTCTGTGAGTTCGAGGCCAGCCTGGGCTACCAAGTGAGTTCCAGGAAAGGCGCAAAGCTACACAGAGAAACCCTGTCTCGAAAAAAAACCAAAAAACCAAACAAACAAACAAACAAAAAAAAACCAAATACTTTCTTACTTCAAGAGGGAGAACTAGGACATAGTCACAATCAAATCAAAGCAAAACTCAACTCCAAGAGTATAAATAAGTCAGATTCACTCACGATCTCTGTACTCCTCCAAGTGGTTTGGGTTACTTCTCAGGCTCTGCTTTCTGTAACACATAGCTTGTCCTATAACTTCTAGCTGGCTCCACTCCACTGCTGCTTCTGTTCTGTTAGTGGTCATCTTATGGTACTGGCATCTCCAAAATGCTGGGGTCTTCTGCTGCAACTGGACTGCACTTTCACTAATAGCCTCTTATGACTCTTTGCCTGGTACCAAGCCTCAACTTCTCTGCATGACCCCTTCAATACTGAGACTTTAATTGCCAATGAGGCTATACCTTCACCAATGACCTCTTCTGGCCTATCACGGTGCCAAGCCCCACCTGCTCTCCATTACCCATTCATGCCTTCAAAACCAGTATCACCTGAATGACTCTTACACCACCAAGTTCAGCTACCAGAGTGAGGAACAACCTTGGCTGCCTCTGGAACACAGCTTCTGTAAGCTCTCAGGAAACACTTCCCAAAAGATTTAACTCAACAATGCTGGTCTCTTCTTTAGTCACTGCTAATTTTTCAGCTATGACTGACCAGCATCAAGTATCCCAGCAAAGCAAAAGTTTCACTTTAGTTGTTCTGTTAGCTTATTAGTTACAGGTGATTTTTCAGCTGCAGCTAACCAGAACTATAGAATCTTAATTCAAAATAACAAATGACCCAATAGAGACTTTAAAATTCCCTTTGAAACTTCCCAAGCCATGCCTCCATTGTCTGCATTGCCCTCAATATTCTTATCTTCCAAGATCCTCCAGAACATCTCACCGAGCATTGAATACTCAATGACTTTTCTTGCACAAAGTTCCAAAGTCTTTCCACTATCCTCCCCAAAACAACACAGTCAGGTCTGTCACAGCAATATGCTGTGGGATGTTCTACAGCAATACCCCACTACTGGTACCATCTTGTATAAGTTAGGTTGTCTACTGCTGCGATGAAACACCATGACTAAAGAGCAAGTTAGGGAGGAAAAGATTTACTTGGCTTACATTTTCAGATACTTGTTCATTATCAAAGGAAGACAGGGCAGGAATCTGGATTCAGGGGCTGATGGAGAGGCCACAGAGGGGTGCTACTTCCTGGCTTGCTTTGCATGACTTGCTCTGTCTGATTTTTTTTTATATAGAACTCAGGACACCGGTCCAGGGATGGCCCCATTTACAATGGACTGGGCCCTCCCACATTAATCACTGATTAAGAAAATGCCCTATATACTCTTGGCTGCAGCTTGATCTTACAGAGCATTTTCTCAATTGAGGCTCTATTCTCTTAGAAGCTTGTGTCAAGTTGACATAAAAGTAGCCAGCATACCTACAAAGGCAGAAATAATCAGAATAACTGGTCTCTCGTCACCAACCCTCAAATCCATGGAGGAAAGTTTATAGTAATGAATTCTTACATTGAAAAAGTTTTGTTCAAGTTCTCTAATAAGGCACCTCAGGTTCTTAAAAACAAAGAAACAAATAAGAACAATCCTAAAGGCAGCAAATGTCAAGAAATAATAAAGATAAGCAAGAAATGAATGAAATAAAGACTGAAAGAACAATGTGTAGAATAGATCAATGAGTTGGTTCTTTGAAAATGTCCTAGCAAAATTAACCAAAAGAAAGAGGTGACCCAACTTAATCAAATTAGAGATGGAAAAAGGTGAGCTTACTTCAGATTCCAGTGAAATGTAGAGCCAGTAAGGAATACTTTGAAACTCACATTCAAAGACAAAAACTGAAATCTCTAGAAGAAATTGATAAATTTCTATACAAATATGACCCATTATAATTAAGCCAAGAGGATATAAATAACCTAAACAGATCCGCAGAAATAAATAAGACTGAAACAGTAATAAAAAGTCACCCAATGCACAAACAGATGCAGATGGATTACTGCTAAATTCTAACAAGCTTCAAAGAGAAGTTAACACCAATGCTTCGCAAAATGGTTCCATAAAATAGAAAGGGGAAAACTGCCAAACTTATTCTATAAAGCCAACATTACACTAATACTACAACTGGGTAAGACATAACAAAGAATGAAAACTGTAGAACAATTTCCCCAGTTGAACATAGGTGTAAAAATATTCAATAAAATTCTTGCAAATTAAATTCAAGAATGCACTAAGAAGACCATAGACCATGACCAAGCTGATTTCATTCCAGGGATGCAGAGTTGATAAAACATACTCAAATCAATAAGTATAATTCAGCACATAAATAGATTTAAAAACAGAAAAGTCCTTTGTCCTCAACAAAGTTCAACAGTCCTTAATGATAAAATACCTGAAGAAATTAGGAAAAGAAGGGGCATACCCCATCACAATAAAGGTTATATATGCAAACCTATGGAAAACATTATTTTAAATGGGGAGAAACAGAACATTCCATCTAAAATTTAGAATGAGACAAGTGTACTCACTCTTTCTACTCTAGTTCGACATAGGCTTGAGTCTTGGCTTCAGGAATAAGACAAGAAAAAAAGGTGGGGGGACAAATGGGAAAGAGAGAAGTCAAATTATCCCTATTTGCAGATGACATTATAATCCATTTAAAAAAACCTGAAATATTCCACCAGAAAACTCTTGCCTATATAAACACTTTGAGCAGAGTAGCAGGATACAAAGTCAACACACAAAATTCAGTAGCTTTTCTATATATCAATAGTGAACTTACTGTCAAAGAAATCAGGGTGGGAGGAATACAATTTACAATAGTTTCAAAAAATACCTAGGATTAAACCAAAACAAGAAAGTGAAATACCTCTAAAATGAAAAGTTTAAGATAATGAAGAAAGAAATTGAAGACATGAAAAAACAAAGATTTCCTGTGTAGGAAGATCAACAGAATTAATATTATGAAAGTAGCTACATTACCAAAAGCAATCTACACACATAATGCAATCTCCATCAAATGTTCAATGACATTTTTCATAGAATTAGAAAAAAATCCTAAAATTCATATAGTCACAAAAGACCCTGAATAGCTAAAGCCATTCCTTTTTAAAATTTACTCTTTTTATGTTTGACTATTTTGCCTGCATGTACATCTGTGCACCATGCATGCCTGGTACTAACAGGAGCCAGAAGAGGGTGTCAGATACCCTTGGAACTGAAGTAATAGGTAGTTGTGAGTCATCATGTGGATCTGAAACTGTAAGCAAGCCCCAGTGAATTACTTTCTTTTATAAAAGTTGCTGTTTTCATGGTGTCTCTTCATATCAACAGAACACTAACTAAGACAGAGGTTGGTACCAGAGAGTGGGGCATTGCTGTTACAGGCCTCACAATGCTGTTTGTTAGTAGATTGTGGACTTTTGAACTTTGGATTAGGAAAACAGTTGGACACTTTAAGTTAGGCTTAATGGGTCATACTAGTAGGAGCATGGAAGACAATGCTGAGGGCAATTTGACCTGTGGGGGTCCAGCTCAGGAAATTTCAGATGGAAAGTGGCCTAGAGATCATTTTTGCAATATTTTGGCAAAGAATGTGACTGCTATTTGGCTTTGTCCAAAAAATCTTCCTGAGGGTAAATTGAAGAGTGTTGCATTAATGGCATTGGCAGAGGACATTTCAAGACAGCCTAGTATTGTCTGTGTCATGTAGCTATTAGTGGCCACTGTTGTGTTGGTCTATGATGAAAAAGAAGAAGCTGAGCAAGGAAAAATACAAAATATACAGTTTGAAAAGAAAAGGAGAACCAGGAGGTATAATGTTGCAGCCAAGTCCAGTGCTCCATGAGAGAAAAAGCTTAAAAGCCTGATGTTAAATGCAATAAAGGGAGTGGTGACCTCAGAGCAAGACCCAATCTAGCTAATCTTCCAACTTGTAAAAAGGAATTAAAGAAAAGCTTAAGCAGTGAAGGAAAACAGTGAAAACAGAAAGCCAGATGCAAAGGTATTTGAAAGAGGTGCCCATGTTCCAGCCCCAACAAGCAGCAGAACTTGGCAACTTCAGCCACATGGTTCTGCGTTTGGAGCCAAGGTGTAGTCAGATATTTCCTCAGTCCTGCCCAGCCCTGCAGTTGGGACAAATCCCTTGCACCAGCTCCCACCAGCGTCCCACAGCCACTTGGTCCCAAGTAAACACACAGAGGCTCATATCAATTATGAATTGCATGACCATGGCCTATGGCTCAAGCTTCTTTTTTTTTTTTTTTTTGGTTTTTTTTTTTTTTTTTTGGACAGGGTTTTTTTGTTTGGAGCTTTGCGCCTTTCCTGGAACTCACTCTGTAGACCAGGCTGGCCTCAAACTCACAGAGATCCACCTGGCTCTGCCTCCCGAGTGCTGGGATTAAAGGCGTGTGCCACCACCGCCCGGCGGCTCAAGCTTCTTGCTAGCTAGCTCTTATAATTAAACTCAGCCCATTTCTATGAGTCTATATGTCATCACATGTTCCGTGGATTTGCCTGTGTACCATTATATGTTGCTCTCTGGACAGTGGGATGGCGTCTCCACCACCTCTGCCTTTCTCTTCCAGTCTCTCTCCTAGATTTCCCACCTGCCTCTAAGCTGCCTTGCCATAGGCCAAACAGCCTTATTTATCAACCAATCAGAGCAACACATATTCACAGCATACAGAAAGACATCCCACATCACCAAGGACACAAGAAAAGGGTTGTGGAATCTCCCTCTGTGGCTAAGGAAAGTCACTGAGGCCAGGCATACATCAGGTGTATCCCTACATTGGCCCCAATATCTTTATCTGCTAATCCATCTCACCAG